>OX031016.1:9611645-9814145 GCA_943736025.1 Tenthredo mesomela | reverse complement strand
GAAAGCCACGATTGGCCATAGCTCAAAATGTTTGTTTTTCCTCGAAGTATTTTTGAGAATTTTTTGAAAATTATGAATCATGTCATACTTTGAGAAAAATCGATTTTACATGTTTAAACGGAGAATTCACTACGAAGGACAAGACACAATTATCCCAACATACTTTTTTTAAATACTACACTTCTTTCTGATCAATTTCATATAGTCATATTTTGTAATCCGACTGATAGATCCAGAAATATAGGCGTTCAAACATTTTAAGATGTCAGGAATTGAACATTTTCAAAAATATGTAAATCGAAAACCGATTGAGATAAAAATTTGAAAAAAATCACGAGCACTTCTTTCAGTCTACCGAATATCAGAAAAAAATATGAACAAAATCGAGATGGGTCGGGGTCAGAGGCTGTCCCGGATGGCGTGGAACTCCCCATATATATATATATTAGACCTGTCCTTAAGAAGGGTGAAATCGAATTTCGATCGGGCCACTGCTCAAAGTAGTTCGAAAGAATTAAAAAAAAATTTCAAATTTTTTTCAATTTTTTTCGTCCATATTTACCCACCCCTCGAAAGCCTTACTTTTTCCCATAAGAAAAGCATTGATTTTTCGAGGTTTTTAATCAAAAATTCGTACTGGGTCTGAAAATAGTCGTAAAAAAATTTCAAAAGAAGCAAAATGGAGGTGAATTCGTCCACTTTAAACCGCCGCTTGGGAAATTGGGCTATCTCTATTTTTGACTCCGCTATCTAACTTTTAGTGCGGCAAGAAATTTCAACTAGTGAATACAAGCTCTTGGGATTGGTCTTGAAGATGAAAGAAATTCTTTTTTGAAAATAACAAATAGAAATTGAAAAATTTCGATCACCTATTATTTGGGAAAGCGCTGAAAAAAGATTTCAAAAATGTCGACAAACCTCATTTGGAGCTGAGAAGAATTAAATCGGAGTAGTCGTAGAAAATAGAAAATTCTTTGTGCAAACTAATAAGTCATGTTAATTTTAAATGACGTTTTTCGACATTTTCAAAATCTTTTTTCAGCGGTTTCCCAAATATTAAGAAGGAAGATGAGGTGATCAAAATCTTTGAATTTCTATTTGTTATTTTCAACGAAGAATTTTTTTTTCTTCAAAATCAATCCCAAAAGCTTGTATCCACTATTTGAAATTTCTTGCCGCACTAAAAGTTAGATAGCGGAGTCAAAAATAGAGATAGCCCAATTTTCCAAGCGGCGGTTTAAAGTGGACGAATTTACCTCCATTTTGCTTCTTTTGTAATTTTTTTACGACTATTTTCAGACCCAGTACAAATTTTTTATTAAAAACCTCGAAAAATCAATGCTTTTCTTATGGGAAAAAGGAAGGCTTTCGAGGGGTGGGTAAATATGGACGAAAAAAATTTAAAAAAATTTGACATTTTTTTTAAATTATTTCGAACTACTTTGAGGGGTGGCCCGATCGAAATTCGATTTTACCCTTCTTAAGGACAGGTCTAATATACAGGGTGGTCCATTTTAATCGATGCAGGCGAATATCTCGAAAACTAACAATTATAAAAGAAAAAGTTTTATACAAAACTTGGAGGGTTTCGAGGGGGAAAGATAATGCTGATATGTGTTGACTTGTGGATTTCGCCAATTCCGAGATTTCGCAAGCAACTTCGGATTTTAGATAGGGAATACATGTTTTGGTTGAGGGCATCTGATAGCGCGATCAAAGACTCATTCAACCACGCAAGCAAAAAAAATTGGAAAAAAAAAATTTTGCAAAAAAAAATTGGAAAAAAAATATTGCAAAAAAAAATTTCGCGAATTTTTTTTTTTCTCTTGCAAAAGATTGTGCTTTTTTGTCCCTAGCTTTCGAACACATTCATTGTTCATCACTTTGCGTTATTGATCTACGATTTTTTTTTCAATAATCTGGTACATTCAATCTTTCCAATTTCAAAATTGGCGAGAAAAATTTTGAGCTAGAGTGATGAACAATGAATGTGTTCGAAAGCTAGGGACAAAAAAGCAATCTTTTGCAAAAAAAAAAAAAAAAAAATTCGCGAATTTTTTTATTCCAATTTTTTTTTGCAAAATTTTTTTTTCCAATTTTTTTTGCTTGCGTGTTTGAATGAGTCTTTCATCGCACTATCAGATGCCCCAAACCAAAACATGTGTTCCCTATCTAAAATCCGAAGTTGCTTGCGAAATCTCGGAATTGGCGAAGTCCACAAGTCAACACATATCAGCATTATCTTTCCCCCTCGAAACCCTTCAAGTTTTGTATAAAACTTTTTCTTTTATAATTGTTAGTTTTCGAGATATTCGCCTGCATCGATTAAAATGGACCACCCTGTATATGTATATGTTATCAGTCAAGTTTAAGCAACGCACGAATAATTAAATGATAAAAAAAAAAATTAAATAAATCTGAATAGTATATTACTCACCTAGGGAGGGAAAGTAGGCCAACCCAAACTGCGTGTGAGATTGACACCCGAGCCGAAGGCGAGGGTGACAAAAACGCAGTTTGGGATGGCCTTTTTCACTCCCGTGTGAGGTATACTATTTTTCACTACCCCCTGCATCGGAAAGAACGACTTCCCGCTCACGCAAGGGAGCGAAAGTCGTACTTTCCGTGCAGGTGTGGTGAAAACAGATTTTTTTACAAATGTTTCTAATCGGTCAAAGTTTTTTTCCTCATTGCCATTCGATTAGATTATCGAGAACGTAAACAGCTTCTCATACATATACATAACGAGATATGAATTTAAGTGGTTTTATTCCATATAATTGTCAATCGCCCAGATTTAATTTTACATGATATATATATGCGGTAAACGCTGCACGTTGTCTATTTAGTAGCAATTAGGTACTAAACGTGTTATGAACGACAATTATAAAAAATAAAAACACTATTCATATTGTTTCCAATATATCATCTGAGATCGGTCGCTGTTATGACGTCGTGTGCGTTTTATATTTTCTTTAATTATTCATTTGAAAAAAGTTACACTTTGATATACTAATGCAGTTTACAAAATTATCTTATATTTCTTAGATTTCTTTTCTCTGGTATATGTATAGTATATATATTAGACCGGTTCAAAAAAATCGACTATTCTTTTTTTTTCAATTTTCGCATTGAAATACTTTCGGGGGGGGGGGGGGGGGGGGGGGGGGAGATGCCTGTTAAAAGCGGAGCTCTTAATATTAAGATTTAGAGGTCGCTCATCTTTTAGACATCGCGGATTTTTATTTTCCATTTAAATAGCATAGGAATTTTTTTTTTTTTTTTCTTCAGAACAAATCCAAATGACTCTTACATATTTTGATAGGGGATTGAACACTCTAAAAAATGTATCTACCATTGTGGAAAAAAAAATAACAAAAAAAAATAGTCAACTCAACTATAAATTGAACTTTGAGCTTGAATAACTTTGGAAGGAGTCAATTTATCAAAAAATGATAGGAGAAACTTTATGTAGAGTGTTCAATTTCGTATGAAAATATATATGAGTCATTTGGATTTGTTCATTGGTTTGTGAGCTACAAAATTATTAAAAAAAAAAAAAAAAAAAATGTCCTATGCTATTCAAATGAAAAATAGAAATCCGCGATGAGCGACTTCTAAATCTTAATATTAAGAGCTCCGCTTTTAACAGGCATCTTTTTTCACCCCATCGGAAGTATTTCAATGCGAAAATTGAAAAAAAAAAAGAATAGTCGATTTTTTTGAACCGGTCTAATATATATATGTATTCATATATATATATATATATGAGTCATTGCGTTAGAATATTACAATATACATACTTTTTCCTCAGATATATAGCATGAAATATCCGTGATCATACCGATAAAATTGCAGACATACTCTTCATCTGAGTTAATTCAGATCGTACAGCGCCCTTGAATACGGTATAATTACCCTGACTTTTATTCAATATATATAGATATGCGATCTATACTATTAGATAGCTGGATGAATCGACATAAATTTATTCATTACAGGATTTATATCGTTTGATCACGCTGGTTGGATACACTATATTAATTAGCATATCGCTAAGAATGTTAAACATATAGTAGTAGATATATTATAATTGTATTTGGTACCAAAGTATAAAACGTGCCAGTTTTATGATCTTATGTAAGAATATATAAATCTATTATTTGATATATTCAACTATTTTTCGTAAGTATATTTTGCATCTGTTAATATATCCATACCTATATATATATATATAGAAACTTCGAGACAAACAACTGTTATGGGTGCAAATAATAATATAATCGATTTGCTAATTGATGCAATAAATTTCTAGTATTATTTTTATTCATTCATTCTGTTTTTTTTTCTTCTTCTTCTTCTTTTTCTTTTTCTTCTTCTTCTTCTTCTTTATTTACGAATAATTTAAAAAGTAAATACTGAGAATAATCTACCATGGCCAAGTTCAATTTTATCTTATTTTTTCAACTGGTTTACGTATAATATTATGTTCGTATATATAAGACGAACGCATCTATAATATACTTATACAGTATATTACTTCCCAACTATAATTGAGAATGTATCGTATGTTAAGGTTCAATGTCAGTTAATATTATTATACTGAAAAATTCCACTGCTATATAATGTCGATTATATATAGGTAGTGAAACAATAAATTGATACCTGACACTTGTGTTCGTGGTAAAATGGCAATAATAATCGCATACTATACAGGTACTTTTAAATCGATGGCAAAAACGTTGATTCCTCGCTGCGTTGTTCAATTTATAATACGTTAAACAAATTAGCTGCAATTGCAGTCGTTGGATAATATATTATATATTTATTAAAAAATTTTATTCTGCCTGTAAGTTAATCATTGCTTTTTTATTTTTTTTTTGTTTTTTTTTTTCCTACTCTTTTCATTCACTTGTATATTATATTTCAGGGACGAAAAACATGCAGTCGACTGTATATCGCATACGGTACGAGATAAAGATTATTACAAATTGGGAAAAATAATAATTTCGTTGCATGAGGACGATTTCAAATATCTGAATAGCTATACACGTACTTTAGTATCTATAGGTATATATTTTATTCAATCGAATAAGAATAAAATCAACGACGTAGAAATATAGCAACAGGTTTCAAGTTGCTTATGGAACACGTATATACATCTCGAACTTGGATATGTGACCAGATCCACACGAAGGATCATATACTAGTTTCAAATCCAGATATTTTTTTTTACCTATATGCTACTTCTTGTCGACGTCAATTATAAGTAAGAGGTCAAGCGAACTGTGGTGTACACTTGTCTCAATTAATCTATGCAAAATTAAAAAAAATTAAAAAAAAAAAAAAAACCGGACCCCTCCATTAAAGCGAGTATACTTTTTTTTTTTCTTCAGCTACCTCTCGTCTTTTAAATTTCTAGTTAATTTTTTTTTTAGCCACGGAATTCTGAGATTTTGATAAAAATCTTTTAAGGTGATCAGAAAACTTGACTATAATTAGTATTGTAATAAAAAAAAAATAAAAAATGAATCGTTTTTTTTTTTTTTTGGTCGAACTTCAACAGCTAGAATTAATTATTATATTTATAACTCTATAGGTATAGTATATATAGGTAGATACGTAACGCGCTAGTGTACGTCTGAATATATACATATTATGAATATATATTATATTATAGTATATAAACGCGGAAATTATATAACTGCAACGTGGAAGGTATATATAAGTTTTCCCATTCATCTTACAAGCTGAGAATTGTAAGTATGAATTATGAAGAAAGAATTTAAAGTTGATTTTTATTCAACTATTGACCACAAAACCACAAACTCATTTTGTAATTTGCGGTTAAAGAAAACTGCATCTATACGCTCTGGCAAAAAATCGTAAAAAAATACTAAAATAATTATAATTGGGTCATTGGTCGGCAAAAAACAACACACATATATACATATTTCGATCTTCTCTGAAAATAACGGAATTCAACTTTTCCTGTATACAATACCGCATCCGTGTCCGTATTTATATAAACTCTTCGTTCAAATTTCGAACTGCGAATGGGACGATTTTTTTGATCGACAATATTATAGGCAGAAAAAACGAAAAAAAAAAAAAAAAAGAAAAAAAAAAAAAAAAAAAAATATTTAAAGATAAAATAATTTTTGTTTAATTTATGCGATAATATAGAAACGAGTCGATTTTTCGGTTTAAACAGATCAATTTTATTCTAGGCTGTTAAACTCACCTTCGACATCACGGTTTAATTTAACGGTATATCCCTATGTATTTTATTTTTTGTCCTAGATATCATAATAAGAACGAGTGAATGTATCTCGAAAATACTATCGAAATTTATGAAATCCAACAAATAATTATTGATTTCACCGAGATTTCACTAAATAAAATTGACCGTTATAATTCACCGTTATATCATAATATTATAAACTTTACATACGGTCTTATATATATTTAAAGATCGTTGTGATTGACCTTGCCCTAACTCAAGTTATACTTTGTATATTAAAAAAAGATAATAAAAAAAAAAAAAAAAAAAATGATTTCACTTGTCAATGGCCAGACTATATAGTATTACGCGCTGTCTATACCTATATATATATATATATATATATATATATATAACTATCGATGAAACGCACAACAACCTTCGACCAATGATTTTCTTTACGCAATGTGTCAATTTTTTATTTTATTTTTTTCATTTATTTTTATTTTCTTGTTAATTATATCGATCCTTGACCGAGATCAATCAAATTACCAAATGTCGACCTATTGCAACGACAAAAATTTGTAATGCCACAACATTTATCATTTGTAATTATATATACTACCTACTACACTCAGAAAAATAACAACCAAAATTTGGTTATTATATGCACAATCACATTTTTTTGTTCAGTCAATCAAAAATTTTGTTGGGATAACCGAAAATTTTGTTGGGAAAACCAAATTTTGTTGGGACAACTAAAATTTTGGCTATTCCAACAAAATTTTTGGTTGACTGAACAAAAAAAATTTGATTGTGCATATAATAACCCAAATTTTGGTTGTGTCAACAGGATTTTTTTCTGAGTGTACGGTTTCGATAAAGTATAATAGATCCGATTCTCTTTCAAGTTCGACAAATATCAATAATAATAATAATAATAATAATAATAATAAAATGATGATTTACTCACGTCTTCGAACCACATAATGGGGAATACGATGTCCGGGAAAGATGCGACCTGTTTGATGTCGTTGACATGGCTAACGGCGAGATTGATCTGGATACGTGCTCTAGCTCTTAGAGCTGAGCCCATATTCGGTTGTACATCAATGTAGAGTTGATGTTTGTCAGCATCAGGTGGAGATATGCCTGTCACTGCATCGCGCAATGCAGGATCGGCTGTAAAACGAAATAAAAAAAAAAAAAAAACGTTTTTACAAAATTTATATATGTATGACGATTTCTTAGAACTTCTTTCACTGCAATACACACATATATATAAAGAGAGAACATTTTGGAATGTTGCAAAAAATGAAAATTAAAATTGAAACAAAAAAAAAAAAAAACTTTATATACCATACGGATCATTTCACGCAGTCGATAATTATATTGATGGTCCATTTTCGAAAACGTTTCTATTATACGAACGCACGTGTCGATGTGAGCGTGAAACTAGGCAATCGCCATGATTTTATGTTAATCAATTAGATTGGGGTCATCCAAATCTGGCAGTTATACCTATAAGCTAAGTTTAAAAACTAATTTTCTACTGCGGTTGTGGTATTTTTACCACTAATTCTTCCCGGATTCTGTATAATCCAATATTAAGTATTACAGCAGTAATCGGTATAACTATTAAATCAGAACATGAATTTCGTAGGATGTTATTATATAAGGTGCAGATTATTATAACAACTTGTGTTATATTTTCCCATTTGAAAAACTGAATCATATTACATTTGCATACCTATAACTCGCAGAAAGCTTGAATATCAAATTAAACGAAGTTTTTTTTGTTTTTTGTTTTTTGTCTTTTTATTCAAACAGCAATGTAAAATCCTCTCGTGTAGGTAATACAATCCAGCAATTAATTTAATTAAAATTCACGTACGTATACAACCGGGAATATTACTATAAATCTGAGAATGAACTTGTCATTTTTTTTTTCAATTAAACTACCGTCTGCAATGACGTGGAAAAAATATAATTATATACATTCAGTTTTATGAGGCAGCTCGTTTACTCCTTTGAACTCTTATCGACACAATTATTACTTACAACACTGATTCAGTATGTATGTTAGACCGGTTCAAAAAAATCGACTATTCTTTTTTTTTTTTCAATTTTCGCATTGAAATACTTTCGGGGGGAGTGAAAAAAGATGCCTGTTAAAAGCGGAGCTCTTAATATTAAGATTTAGAGGTCGCTCATCGCGGATTTCTATTTTCCATTTGAATAGCATAGGAAATTTTTTTTTTTTTTTTTTTATATATAATTTTGTAGCTCACAAACCAATGAACAAATCCAAATGACTCATACATATTTTCATAGGAAATTGAACACTCTACAAAACGCTTCTCTTATCATTTTTTGATAAATTGACTCCTTCCAAAGTTATTCAAGCTCAAAGTTCAATTTATAGTTGAGTCAACTATTTTTTTTTTTTTGTGATTTTTTTTTCCACAATGATAGATACATTTTTCAGAGTGTTCAATCCCCTATCAAAATATGTAAGAGTCATTTGGATTTGTTCATTGGTTTGTGAGCTACGAAATTCTGAAGAAAAAAAAAAAAAAAATTCCTATGCTATTTAAATGGAAAATAGAAATCCGCGATGAGCGACCTCTAAATCTTAATATTAAGAGCTCCGCTTTTAACAGGCATCTTTTTTCAGCCCCCCCGAAAGTATTTCAATGCGAAAATTGAAAAAAAAAAGAATAGTCGATTTTTTTGAACCGGTCTAATGTATATGTATTCAGATGATACAGTAAATTAACAATTTTCAAAGCACAAACTTTTAACGTGCATCCTCTAGCTCTGTTATTCGATATTTTCACCTATCTATAATCAATATACTTTATATGCGGCTAATCTAAATGAAACATTAGCGATCTATGTTGGACTTTGCATCCTACTGCGACATCCTTAAATGAGTACATCAGCCTACCTATATGCAATATGTTTGATTAATATATTCGAATGGTTGCTGAAATTGATAATGACATCGGCATGCGATCTGAGCTCGCGTGTCTAGTGAAATAAAAATAGGATAAAAAAAAAAAAAGACAAAAACGCATGGAGCTCGATTTCCCAAGAGTTTAAACATTTCGTATTTCGTATATTTTTTACTAACGGCTTGGGAAATTTTTAAGAATATATACCTAGGTACTTTTTAATGTTATAAGTTCCGCTCTTTCGTATGTGCGCGCACTTGCGGTCTCTTGGCTAAAATGAAACTCGTTGTACATGAATTCTCATACACCTATATCATTACATTCGCAAACGAGTAATTCTATTCGCTGAGTGATAGTATATTATATATATATATACATATACCAGACGATTTCACTGCACCGTGACATCGGACGTATACACCCGGGTCTATTCACTCGGTACCTACATGCGTAATAATAATATAGGTATATATATATATGTATACATACGTGAATAGGTATAGAAAAAAAGAAAGTAAAAGTGTAACGCGCTAATTTAAAAAAAATCTTTGCATAAAAAGTTCTCACAATATATAAATATATATATATAAACACTGTTGTACCTATATACTACGGTTAATAATTTATGAGAACATCGCACTTTTGGCTCCCACGCATTCTCACTTCGTATTTATATTTCAATTCAGAAACTATATATATATATATATATATATATATATATATATATATAGAGAGAGAGAGAGAGAGAGAGATATACATAGTACCTATATTGTTATTTAAAATATAGGCCTTAGAATGAGAGTTTGTCAAGAGTGTTCTCAACGTCCGTTAAGAAATTTTGTAAAACCGGAAGTAACCGTTTTTAATTACGACAATGATTTTCTCATTTTTACAAAAGGGTCATTCAGAAGAAAGGAAAAAAAAAAAAAAAAAACAAACAAACAAACAAACAAAAAGAATGGAAATAATTTTTCATCCGCGTACCTACATATAATAAAACTGTGTTTTATATACTACCGGAAGTCGCGAGGTTTAACAACACTTTGTAAACTCGACCTTACTCGACCCTTGACCTAAAACTGTATGATAATTCACTAAAATTTATCCATCTAAAAAAACGTTGTGGTAAAATAATAATGGAAGTTAGCCGCCTCATTTGCTCACATCAAACACGCGAGTAATAACGTTACTCCGTTATACTATTACATTACTATAGTTGTACGCTGTGTGAGAGCCGAGTAGAGCTCTGCTTTCACTGCAGGTTAACGTATTACGTCGACGAGGTCACAGGCCTCGCATAATTTTTCTCATTCTCTTTGACGTAAGAGGTGTATAAAAATTTTGAATAAAAAAGAAAAAAAAAAATTGAAAAAAAAAAAAAAATAATAACCCGTTGAAGATTATCGTGATACTACTTATATCTGTAAATTATAGGTTTTTGATTCACGTGTTGCAGATTTTTTTTTTTTCTTCGCTGAAATTTTTTTATACCCGACTATAAGTGACGCCATTGAATATAGGAAGTGTTTTGATTTATCGAAGAGTGAAACAGACTGAATCGTGTTTAGTCTAAAGTTTCTCCCATTTATGTGGCATCAGGGGGAAAAATAAATGTATTCTATTATCTTGTTATTCTATGTAGTGTAATTATATTATCCAGTTGCTTAGGAAGGCTACAATTTTGCCGCTGGCAAAGAATGGAAATCAAGCCGAGACAACACAAAACATGTTTGCCTTATTAAAAATGTCGCATTAAAAAGTGACACCAAACAGCTAAGGCTGCATGCTATTATATTATTGTCATGATTATATCTTCAAGCCAGTCATTTTTTTCTTGGAATAAAGAGTTTTCCCACTTCTCATATATTATTCTGACATTAAGAATATAAAGCCATATATGCTAAATGCACGTAAGGTCGTAAAATCTTCAAAACTTTATCGCCACAGTGTGAATTAGAAATATCAAGAACATCCAAAGTATAAGAATTATTATAGTGATTACGTCGGACATCAACTTTCGCGACATTCGATCCGCATGGCTTTCAATCCGCTCAGCCTACGCGACAAGAAATATCCAATGAGCAAAACAAAAAAAAAAAAAAAAAAAAAAGGCCAGAAAGTCCGTCAGTATTCATAATTAATAATGTGTGCAGGAAATTTTAGTTATAGTAACTGTTTGAAAAATTGATCAATAAAACGTTTACCATATAAGAAAGTGGGTACATAGTTTCTCATTTGGCAAAAATTGTCGCTGATTATCATTATAGTAAAGCGTAATTTGACAGTAAATTTATCTCAAATTAGTGCAGGAACAGTTATCGAACTGTGAGGAAAATTTCATTGAAATTGCCTGAACGGTTATTCAGAGATACATAATTAATATTTCTTTGAGAATATAATTTTTCCTTCATTGAGAAAAAGGTCTTGTTGAAACAACCAAAATTTGGTTATTATACGGTCAAAGAAATTTTTTGTTCAGTCAAACCAAAATTTTGTTGTGCTAACAAGAAATTTAGTAGTATCAGCAAAAATTTTGATTAGCCCAACAAAATTTTGGTTGGCCCAACAAAATTTTGGTTCATTGAACAAAAAAATTTCTTTGACCGTATAATAACCAAATTTTGGTTGTATCAACAAAACCTTTTTCTGAGTGTTCCTTTCTCAAATTCCTCATGTGTCTATAGATTTGTTGTTGATTAAAAAACAAGTGTAAACACTTACCCAAATAGAAATGCGGAAAACTGAGAAGAATTGGTGAGTCGTATTGGCAGAGAGATGCGTTGAATGTTCCCTCAGGAGCGCAAGGTGGTCCACCTGGACAGAAGCATTGTTGAGATTGCACTCGATCTGGTGAAGCAAATACATCAGCTGGTGGTGTAAATCTGTAGCCTGGTACTCCACCTGACGTGATAACTTCGTGCTGTAAATAATAATGAAGAAAAATGTGAAAATAACGATAGTTGTATACCTCGAGCATTACAAAGAGAGATTTGTATGGCATTGACTGAAAACATTGTACAGACCTTGAAGACAAGTGGCAATGCCCTGCAGAGGTCCTTGTCAAAGACTCGTAGAACCGTGTGCTTTGTTATGTGTGGTGGAAAGATGCTTCCGTCGCTTCCATTTATGCTGTCGCAATGGTCATTTGTCCAATGACCAAGGCCCTTTTTGCCATTCCATTTTTCCAACATTCCATACTTTGTGATATCGTTTTGCCCACTCCATACCGTGTACAGGTCAGGTGCTGTGCCGTTTTTACGGTACATTAGACCGAACTGATCATAAGGTAGTTTCTGTTCCTTTGGAACAACGTCTTTGGCAAGTTTCAAAAGCGGGTCTTCATATCCCCATAGTAATTGTCCGACCGAAACTTCGACGAATGGTTTTATCTTGAGGATATCCATTATTGAGGCCATAGCTAGTCGCAGAAAGCGTGCTGCATGTCGAGATTGACTTGTTGCTGATAGCATGGGGACGTTTGGTACGACTACAAGATCGTCTTCAGAACCGGCGGATAATTCCTACAGGGAAAAATGGTAGTGAAAATATTGTTGTTAGGGTGAAATTATTCATTGAATTAATAGTGACTATCTGTGAGGTTCGGAGAAGTTTATATCTCACAGACGTTTTTCATACTGGTTTTCACAGTGAAAGACAATGCAATGCAAGATTGAAAAAACTGGTTTGAAATTATGGAAAAAAGGAAAAAAAAAAATTCAGGACTCTGTGAGTAGCTTGGGGGATCAGATTTGAGATTTTGAAAGCGTCATTTCGTCTATAAATAATACTGAATATGAATAAGTACAAAGGAGCCTAAGGGGTTGACGTTGAAGAAAGCGTCACGTTTGTTGAAATAATCTCTTCAAATATTTAGGATGAGACCGAAGAGCCGCAAAGTTCAAGGTTTGCAGAGTAATTGGTGAGAGAAAAAACGAGGAGTAGGTAAAATGAGCTGCGGCAATGGTATATAGTTTTTATTTTTAAATTCCGTAAAACATTAATGCTGTTATTTATTTGGCTGTTATATTAAAATTGGCAAAATTTAGTAGCAGCATAAATTATTATTGATACTTAGGGGCAACGAACAAAATTAGACGTCTAGTTATATGTTGTAAGATTTGTCTCATTGCCTTGGACACTTTCGCTTCGTACGTCAAAAATTCATTTCCATATTAGCAGCAGCAGCAGCAGCAGCAAGATTGAATGACGCACGTGAATTTATGCTATCTCTGCGCTTTCTGTTCGGTCAAATATATAATTGTGTACTACTGTAGTAATAAATGATGAGAATCAAGCTAAACAAGCTAATCGTAGATTCTTGTATACTCAAAGAAACAAAATATGCAAGTGAATATATAAGTAAGCAAACAATTATATGTACTAACAAGTTTTATGTGCATAATAAACGACGTTGATTATTTGGTAAAACCCGTACAGCTATAATCAAACCCGTCATATTTTACAATCGAAATTTATGAATTTTCATCGTTGCGGGATGAACGTGAACATTCGCTAAAACTCTTGCGGCAACGATTTTCTGCTTACACACACTATAATAATCCAACGTTTAGCTCGAGGCGTTACGACACGTATAAATGTGTGAATTATTTCATTGCTTATAGATATATTCGACATATATAACTTTAGTACGCACGTAAGATGAAACGCGAGGATTCGTGTAATTTAGAGAATATAATACCGCGACCTGCAATTTTGCGGATTCAAATCGCTTTGCGAAAGTCTATTAATCGATGTTATCGAAAAAAATTTCTGATACTTAAAATCGTGATGTGAAATGAAAAAAAAAAAAAAAAAAGACGGAGAAATTAGTCACGCTGCATATGTATTGTTCTATCTATTTGTTCGTTCTGACGCATGCATCGATGAATACAACAATATGAAGCAAGACAATGGGAAAAAAAAAAATACACATTTATTGTCACTATGCGGTATTATTCATGCCTCAATTATTCCGTTTTGAGCCACGGAGTAAGCAAATACGTGCAGAATGTAATTGAAATTTGAGAAAAGAAAAAAAAAAAAAAGAAATTCCTTTCAAAAAAACCATTCCGCACCAAGAAGTTTGCAAATACATATATGCTAAAGAAAAATTTGAAGGATTCTTCGTCAAGTGAGCCACCTACGATTTTTTGATTGCGCATACACGAGGGTGCTTTTTTTTTTTTTTGAAACGACTATTTTTTTTAGGTCCCCCTTGAAAATCTTGTTGTAGACATTAAAAAAGGAATCTTGTGCAATTTTTAGGCTCTTCATTCAAAATTTTCGGAGACATCGTAAAACGTAGGTGGCCGCACTTGACGAAGAATCCTTCATAGTGAGAAAACAAATTCTGTGAACTTACCGGTGAAAAGACGAATTCCTTGCGTTGTTTGTATGTGATGGTGTCATTGTTGTTGAACTTAATGTCAACTTTTTCCCATCTTTCTATGTATACGTAAGGTCCTAGTTCTTGAAGCGCTGGTTTTTCACCACTGTTAAGAAACTCGTCAGCATTTGTCACATTGTAAATGTAAATGTGCATGTGCGGTGAAACCGGAGGTTGTTTCCACCAGCCAAAAGCCCTTCCTCCATCGCGTAAGGCGACTTCTCTGTCGACCAAAAAGTTGACAATTTTTGGAAATAGAGTTGCGAGAACCGCAGCTATGACCACGAGAAGTATACCGACAGCTGTGGCCGCCCCTGAAATATAAAAGTAAACGGTATCTATTGTGAGATATTTTCTAGGTTTCGAGGTCAACAAGCTGAAAATCCGCGTATAGTACTAACAACCGTGAAGTTGATCCACACCGCGTGACTTGCGTAAATATGAGTTGAAATTTTAGACGAAAAGTCAAAAGAAGATGAGGATAAAAAAAAAAAAAAAAAAAAAAAAATTAATGGGTAATTATTTGAATTGTTAAATCATTCCTTAACCGTTATGAATTCGATATCTCCAAGATGATGATATTTTATAGTCGTATAAATAGAGCCAGCCGTTTTTTTTTTTTTTTTTTTCATTCTTTTTTTAAATTCATTTATCAGAGTACATACTATAATAACCAGCATCTACAATTGAGCACACTTTATACAGAGGCTCTTTTTTCCCATAGGTACACATTCTTGGAAATAGTATTATAACGTAATTATTGTCAACACGCAATCGCGTAGGAAGATACTGAACTTTCCGGTATAATAAGGAAACGGTACAATAACCTATATGGGCTATAATGTGCGAATTAATGAATGAGTGAATGAATGATGCGTTAGGTTTATCGACAATCAGTCCATAAATGTCCAACAATTTATTTAGACTATTTTCAATGGCTGTTATAATATCAGTCTGATCGTTTTGTTCGCGATGAATTGTTGCCATAAAATGTTCATCGCCTACACTCAGAAAAAGGTCTTGTTGACACAACCAAAATTTGGTTATTATATGCACAATCACATTTTTTGTTCAGTCAATCAAATTTTTTGTTCAGTCAACCAAAAATTTCGTTCGGATGACCAAAATTTTGTTGGTAAAACCAAATTTTGTTGGGACAACCAAAATTTTGGCTATTCCAACAAAATTTTTGGTTGACTGAACAAAAAATGTGATTTTGCATATAATAACCCAAATTTTGGTTGTGTCAACAAGACCTTTTTCTGAGTGTAGTGCTTCAAAGGCAATCAAAGTGAGTCAGCTGTATCAACAGATCTGATCAAAGTGAGGATTATTGCTCGAGAAAAAGGGCTTTTCCATAGATAGCGAACCGATGATCTAATAACGTCTGGATTTTTTCGGTTACGTAACACCTTGTCTCTCGACTAATACCTACATCCGTAATTTTTATTTTTTATTTTTTTTTTTTTTGCTGTAATGAATTCCTAATTTAAAAAAACGACGAAAAATTCAATTTACCATTTCCTGATGGTTCACCACTTAGGTACCTATATCGTTGAGTTGTAAATTCTGTATGTAAACGAATAACCGGTTCGTTTTATAACAGATAATTGTAAGAAATATGGTGAGTCAAATAGATTTTTCGGCATTGAACTTTGTCAAATCTTCTTCCCAATTCCTTATTATTGCGAAGACTGAAGAGCTATTTAAGTACCTACATGCGGCATGCAAACAGTCGATGAAGAGTGTGAATGTCTTAGCTCAGTCATGTAGGTATGATTTATGGGGAACAACAGGACTGGAAGTAAATATTTACGAAAATTTAGCTATACGGTAATGGGAACTGTACATCGGAACTTTTGACGACATTATACTACGAATAGGTATCAATGGTGGATGACTTAGCGAGTTCACAGTCTAATCGAGTGGAAAAATTCACTGTTGAATTTATTTGTCTGTAAAACTGCGCGTCTTTCCGGTATATTGCCGATTTCTAATTCCTTACATGTATTTGCTCTAGTGTATGAACAGTTAGCTCATTATCGAGTAGAGTAAAGAAATGTGATTCAGAGACCGATAGAACATAGTTAGAATTGATGTTCAATGATTTAAATATCACTTTGGATCCTTGGATATATAATTTACGTCCGTTATACTACTTGTTGAACATTTGAAAATGAATTACTGAACTTATCGTTCTATTGAAATAATTAACGTGTAGCTATAAAAATCTCGTTAAAATTATTTCCAGAACCTTATTATTGCGTACGTGATCGTTCAATTGCACTTCAGTTAATGTATGGCTACGTAATTTGTTTGGAATTCAATCGACACCCCATATCGACTTGTTAGAATGATTTTGTCCTTGGTGTGCTGCAAGAAAGTGAAGGTATACGCATATAAGACAAAATACCTAACGAGATACCGCGGATAGAACTTTAAGGTTCTCTAATTATTGGCGATACACATTTTTTAGTGTTATTATAGTTGCATGGTTCAGCCTCGACGATTTTAGGTCTCCGCGTCCTCGTGGGCGAGCACCAAATCGGTTGATATTAGGATTTGAAAAAAAAAGTTGCACGGTAATTTACCAATTGTTAGAGAAAGTATCAGCTGGCAAGTTTCGAGTATAAGTGCCGTTCTAATCGGTTGCTACAATTATTACGTCTGCTCACTTATTATTCGGAGCGTTGTATTCAGTATACAAAAAAAAAAAAAAAAAAATAGTAATTTGATGAACAAACAGGTGAACGAAAACCACCCAACCACGTAAATGGAGGACTAATTGACTTTAATGGAGATCTGCTTTTTAAGGGGACCAGCACAGCGACTTTTCGAGAAATTATCATAGTCCGAAATCAATTTATTTCGTAACCGAAGTTCATTTCACATCAAAATATTTTTCTCTTTCAAAATCATGTGTCGTAAGGATTTTAGAGCACCGTTGGACCGATTCAGGTCATCTTGGATTCATTTTCTTCAGAAAACAAATCCTCATCATGTGAATGTAGGAATTTTAAAATAAAAAATTATGTCATAAGTTATGATCAATTTACCAAATTTGCAAAAATTATTATCACTCATTTCTTACATAACTTGGCCAAAACGAAAAATTTTCAAAATTCCTACATTCACATGATGAGGATTTGTTTTCTGAAGAAAATGAATCCAAGATGACCTGAATCGGTCCAACGGTGCTCTGAAATCCTTACGACACATGATTTTGAAAAAGAAAAATATTTTGATGTGAAATGAACTTTGATTATGAAATAAATTGATTTCGGACTATGATAATTTCTCGAAAAGTCGCTGTACTGGTCCCCTTAATTAGATGATATATTTGAGATATTAAATTACCGAATTGTTGTCTGGAAATTCTAAAATATGAATGATGATATAATAATGGCCGGTGAATTAGATTGAAACTAGATAATCGTTCCTTTCACGTATTTTGTTTCTAGAAAAATGAATGGAAAATTTCTATTTTTACCACAGGAGTTAAAGTGTTTGAAAAATAGAAGAGATATTCAGAAATTTTCAATTAGTCAAAAGGTGAAAGGGTTCGTCATGCAGAAATTGACTTGTACCTTATATACACTTATTTTATATGTACACCATATTATATAGTCGGGTGAAAAATCTCGTGGCTTTAAAAGGGACAACTTTTCCACTGCAGTTCAGAAACTTTCAACGATTTTTTACTTTCTACAAATCCGATCTCCACTTCGGCATATCACTCGGCATATTACTCGATAAGCGCGCAAGGAAGGAAGAAAATACGGAAAGAGGCTTAGTTTTGTGTCTTTATAGATATACATGAATATATAACCCTCCTTCTCATGCATTTTCTCGTGCATGCATTTCATGCTTGAGAATTATAATAATCGTGATTTTCCGCAAAGGAAATGCGAGCATGCAATATGCGCGGATTCACGAAGTGGATAAGATAATATATCGCATATCAATTAACATAACCGAGCATACGTAACTAATAGCTTAAAAAAGTCATGCATCATGACCAATAGCAAAGAACTTCATTTATATACCAATAAAAAAAAAAAAAAAATGAATAAAAAAAAAAAATAAAAAAAATACGCTGCACAAATAATTCGGAGAATTATCCTTTCGAAACAATTCGTAGCTCAATATCGAAGCACGTTTTACAGTTTTTCATGGCACGATATTTTTCCAATTACACCGTTAGAAATAAAATGTCCCAAGAGGTCCACTATAATTTTTATCTTGATTTCAACACTTTTTTCAGTTGAAACAACAGAAAAATTTGTCGTTCAAGCAAAAATAATGTTGTTTTAACTAAAAAAAAAGTGTTGAAATTGTCATAAAAATGATAGTGGACCTCCTGGGACATTATTTTTTTCAAATTTTTTCCAACAGTGTAGATCGCATTATTTCGATTGGATTGAAATTTGAAAAATAAAATAGGGTCTTACAAATTAATATTTAGACGTTTTAATATTGTTATCTATTTACCACGACACGTGCATTTCATTTTCACTGTTTATTCTTCAATTATTACAAACACTAAACTTCAGCAGGATAAATTTGACGAATGTCAGTGAGATCAGGACCACGAAGCTTCGAGAAGTATAAGGATGCTGATCTTGCTAATCTCAATTACTAAATGAAAGGTTTTACTCAGTTTGCATTCATTTCGATTGGGTAAATGATCTTTTATGTAATTCTAAGACCGAGTCAATTTCGCACAGTATAAAATAGTGAAATCGATGTTGTCAGCAAGTTTGCTATAATAAACAGACATTCGAAACCACGAAGACTATCAGTAGACATCAGTCCTGCATCCAGCTATAATAAATATAAATCTAAAGGTATGTTTTAAATCCATCAAAAAATCTTTTCTATATAATCATGTGTAAAAGGTTCCGTTTCGTTGATGTTACAAACACACATAATAGGTATATGTGAAGTGTATAGCATACATGTCTATAGCATGTATTGCCACAGAACGCAACTATACATATATAATAGGATATTTTACGTAAGCAGATGATAATTTAATGCCATAGGTTTTTCCGAAGAATCAAACTACTATCGTCTATAAGCGACAAAAATGACGATAGTCGAAAAATAAACCTTCAGAAATATAATAATGCAGTTGTTTACGAAAATGAAAGCAACTAATTATCAACTGTTTTGTCACTGTTATTACTAAAGAGTATCTTGGCTTATATACTTTAAGGTCAAACGTCTGAAATGATAACTGGTTAAGATGAAGATAACAAGGTCTATGTATAAAAACTCTTTGATTTCCGAGAAGAGTATCGAAATAACAAGGTCTAGGAATCGCACTCATGTTCAGACGGAATTTTGATATCATTGAAACGGAATGTGATATTTTGCAATGCAGATATAGTAATGGAAGTTTTTCATAAGATTTCAAATGATCAAGCGACTAATTTTTTTTCTTCGTTACATATTTATGTCGCGGTAAATATTTTCAACCGAATCATATATATTAAAGCTTCGTGGAAAAATTTTGGTAAACTATTGTTACGACGTATACCTACGTCAATGAATTTTCAATGTACGATTATATTACAAAACAAGCAGCTATACCGTCTGCAATGATGCATAACTAATCGTAAAATCATCAAACTTTTCCAAGCTATACTGAAATTGTGGATAACTATCTGTATAAATTTCATAGAAATACGTAAATCAACGTGAAATATACGTTTTTCAGATTTTTTGTTAAATCAACGAAAATAATCATCGTGTCGAGATTTTTGAATGCTAAAGATGTTAGTGCCAAGTAAAAATTTACACTGTTTACACTCAGAAAAAGGTCTTGTTGACACAACCAAAATTTATGCACAATCAAATTTTTTGTTCAGTCAACCAAAAATTTTGTTGGAATAGCCAAAATTTTGGTTATCCCAACGAAATTTGGTTTTTCCAACAAAATTTTGGTTATCCGAACGAAATTTTTGGTTGACTGAACAAAAAATTTGATTGACTGAATAAAAAATGTGATTGTGTATATAATAAACAAATTTTGGTTGTGTCAACAAGACCTTTTTCTGAGTGTAGCATTATTTTAATTATAATAACAACTTCCCATAAGTATATAATATATATATATAATAAATCGTCCGTATGTATAAACTATAGCGACGTAATAATTAGTCGCAGCTTTATGGGTCACGCGATAAAGTGTATTTTATTGTCAGACTAATTTATATGTATAAATTTATGAAAAGTAGGTACACCTAATAAAATATTTTAGCGAGCAAAAAGTTGCGATCGTGTCTGTCTCAGCGTGACTATTGTATAGAAATAATAATTTGACCTCGATGTTAGATTATTTGTTTAATTATTTTTTTATTTTTTTATTTTTTCGAATTTTCGCTTCTTCATAAACAATTTTTCAAATTTGTATGTCGATTGAATCCTATACCTTGAAATAATGACCATCGTCAGAAATATTTGAAATTTGATACCATTTGCAAATGACATGTGCGGGGATGATAATTTTACAAATAAAATAATTAATTACCCAAGACTGTAGTAATAAAAATTTCTGTTCGACGATGCTCGCAGAATTATATCGGCATAAGTTGTTTCTAATAAAATCATAATTATGCGAGTCACAAGCTAGCTAGCTATATATCTAGCTATAGCTATACGAAACTACGTGCTCTCGCGATTGCCTATACTAGCGCGCACAGACGACCGCCTTTCAAATTCCGTTGTATGTGAAGTGTTTGATCGCGATTAATGGCTCTGAAATTTATTTACCGAAAGACCTGACCGAAAACTACATACTTTTTTTTTTTATCTGTTTTTTTTTTATTTATTTGTCTTTTTTTTTTTCATTTCGATGATAGTCAGAGCTTGGCATGCCAACTAAAATTCGACACAGCTATTCAGCGGATAGAATACCGTTATAAGATATACTAGATGTACTAGGTAAGCTTTTAACAGCACTTTACTGCACCTTGTTTGACCGGTGACTTGACTGTTCATGTTAATTATGTTACGTGACCTGATGGCGCCCGCGCGTAATTATTTGAGATACAAAAATTCGACGTACAAAATTTTCGAGTGTAAAAAATCTAACACATCTGCACCGTATACCTACATACACTCAGAAAAATAACAACCAAAATTTGGTTATTATATATGCACAATCACATTTTTTGTTCAGTCAATCAAATTTTTTGTTCAGTCAACCAACAAATTTCGTTGGGACAACCAAAATTTTGGCTATTCCAACAAAATTTTTGGTTGACTGAACAAAAAATGTGATTGTGCATATAATAACCAAAATTTTGGTTGTGTCAACAAGACTTTTTTCTGAGTGTATATTGCAAAAATTTGACTCAAAATTGCGGACGGCAAAGTCCTCCTAAATGTCGATCTATTGGATTGCTAAGCTTAAACAGCGTCAGTGATATAGTATGGCACGTGTATGAATTATTTGCTATTTCCTGTTATACCCCAGACAAGACGAGCATGAAAATTGTCGTTAATTGATACAATCGCGTCATTTGTTTGCAATGAAATTATCGCTCGAGTCCCCCGCTTCGGACGACTTCCGTCAACGACTTGTAGGGGTATTCGACATTGCGAATTTCTTTTCTCCATTGATATTTGGGGACGGAGCTTTTCATCGCCATGCCTTTAGAGATTAATTATTTTTATTTATTTTTTGTCAAATTTTGAGGTGAAATAAATTCAATAATTCATAATGTTGAATGATGGATATATTTTTGAACAGAAAAGCGCATATTATTATTAGAATTGTTCTGGTTGGCGTGAATGATAGACTTTCACTTTATTTTTATTTTTTTGCGACAAAATTGTTTCATTCATTTTTCCATACAAAATCGGTACGTTAATTTTTCACTGACGTGTCATAACTTATAAGTATATTCTTGTGATTAAAATTGATACACGTGCACGGTGCAGCCTGTCTAAATACAAAATATCCAACGTTGCAAAATAACTTTATTTTCATTCTCTGCGTGTTGTTTTTTGTGTCATTTACACGTGGCTTACACCACCTAGGTAGTACTTGCGACAGCTCAAATAATACATTACGAAATAGAACCATTCATGAAGTGTTAAAGAAACGCTTTGATGCCTATCTTTTATAGATCTATACCTAGTAGACGAATGTCTGACTCAAACGTGCGAAACGAAGAGATTGAAAATTAATAAGATTGAAATGAAAAGAGAAAATTGATAATGAAAATGGATCTATTATAGTTGCAAATTTACATTTCTAATAAAAATTCATTGATTTTTATATTCAGATTACAAGAACTTCGCAACAACACCTCATCCGCAAAATTGGAAATTGGACGTGGAAATAAAAATAAAACGAAAATAAGTGACAGCACTTCGGAATTACAGGTAATCACACTGATGAGCCGTGAAACATTACGAATTGCCAATGCAAGTTGACTCAATATTTCTCATATTAGTGATAATCAGCAAATAAGTTAATTCAGTTATAAATATGAGGAAATAAAACAGAAGTATTGTAAATAACTGTATAGTCAATTTTTCAGGGCCCGAGGAGTGTTTATACATTTTTTTTATTTTTGTTTACTTCGTTTTTGTGAATTTTCCACAAAGAATTGAAGAAGAACTGCGATGTCGATTCGATTGATTAGTCACGAGGATTAATTAGGTTATACGAAAACTTCTTCGTCGGTCTGAATATTTTCCGAATAATTGTATACCGCGATGACCGTATATAATGAGTGTTAAAAATGAATTAACAAAATTATCTAACGAAAATAGTGAACCGTGTTATAATATACTTAGGTACTACAATAATTTTTCTTTCAGAAACTGAAATCACAACGACACAATAATTATTGCATAAAGATTTGAGAAAAACTGCGCGTCCAAATATTTTGCAATGAAAGCTTAAAGGGCACATTGAGTCAAGGTTCCACACAAGTTTTGCAGAAGGTCAAGTAATTTTAATAATCGTTTGATGATTTCAAGATTTATTGATGATGATCACGAATCACTATATAGAATATAGCGTTATACGTACAGAACTGCAAATTTTGTGCTGCTATAACATATTTGACCTCATTTTTGAGCCGCATATATGTTAATTAAGAAACCATGATATAAAAATCATGAAATTCTGAAACGATTCACATGAAATCTCATCCCGAGTGACTAGCTCGGTCACTAGTTCTGGTCGTGAAAGTATTTTACGAAAAATTCTATCGCATCCTATTATAGCTCTCTGAAATTCTCTATAGTTTTATGTTTTTGTTTCACTATAATTTCTTGGGAAACGTAATACATGCATACATCTACAATCTACACATCATACATACAGAGAACATAAACGAACGTTACCAACAAACGGGTACCCAGACAAACAGTTTTATTTAACTTTGGCTCTACTTTCTAAAAGCCAGTGCTCAAACTACTGGCATATGTTTGAGTTCTAAAAGTCAGAGCTATTGGTCTGTTAAAAAACAGTATGACACACAGGTGTAGGTATAAACTGTTGTCAAATTTGACCAAACTTTAACGTCAAACTAAAATCATATACACCGATGATCAAGATCCTTGTTATTTTCACTTCGGAAGAAAGTCACGTTCAAGAAATCGCGCAGGA
The DNA here is from genome assembly GCA_943736025.1 of Tenthredo mesomela. Taxonomy (NCBI): domain Eukaryota; kingdom Metazoa; phylum Arthropoda; class Insecta; order Hymenoptera; family Tenthredinidae; genus Tenthredo; species Tenthredo mesomela. Next base: position 9,789,945 of record OX031016.1, on the reverse strand, counting down.
TAGTATCATCAGACTACGTATATAGGTACTATGTGGTGTATAGAATTGTTTTTGAACGAGCCTCGAGATTCCGTGATAGGGAGACTGTGGCGAAGTGAAACCGGGCGGAAAAAGTTCCCAAAAAAAAGTTCCATACCCGATACGTACGTACGGATTATGTCCAATGTAGAATACAATTCTGTATGGTATATAGGAATAGAATGATAGTGACTAGCTAAAGAAGGAATCTCTGATCACTAGGCATGCTTGTCAGTCGTTACACGCAACTCAGCCTTGATGGAATGCAGCCGGTTGTACATACGAATTACAGATATACACATACGGATATACGCGCATATCAGAGGCGACTGGTTCTCTTTTATCTGCAATAAATTTTTGCCAGTCGCTATAACCGACCACAAAATTTTTATTTCTTACTGTCCGCGTAGTCGTTTTATAAAAGTTAAATCTCTAAAAAATCTTCTTATCTATTTAGTTTTATACGAATTTACTCATTTCAGTGATTATTAATGGGACAAGGAGGAGATAAGATTCTCAGGTGGCTCATCAAATTCGTTTAGATAAAAAAGACACTTGGTTCATTTTTAACGGGCTGGACTCTACACCGTATAACTACTGCACTCGGTGATAAATCTTAGGTATGAGATATTTTCTAGTCTTTGAAAATGTTTGACTGATGTCTCAGCTAGAAGTTTGAATGAGAATATGAACGCCATTCACTGAAGACATCCAGGCCTTATATGGTATGAATTATCGAATCCATTGATTTTCAGGACTTTTTAAACAAGACCCTACATAAATACAGGTTTTCATTTTATTCAGAAAAGCGACAGACGGTGAAATTCTCTCTCTGCACCAATAAATCGAGACTGGTTTTCAGTGAATTGTACGATCCAACCGACCGTAGAAGATATACATATACGCAATTCGTGAATTCGTGAATTGCGTATACACTATACATATCGGTGTCGTAAAAATGTGAAATGTGAATGTTATAATCACGTTTATTTATTTATTTATTTATTTATTTTTTTTTTGTTTTGCTCAGAACTTTTACAACCGTCTATCGATTTCTATAATAAAAAGCAGACATTCTCGTTTTGGAAAGAGGTCCGAACTTTTGAATTAGAGAAAAACTGAAACGAAATCCGGTTTCTGATTCTCATTCTTTCCAGATTTTGCATCAAGATCATCTTGCACCTGATAAATTGACTTGTTGCAGTTAAAAAAAAAATGGGGCGAATGATTGATTGATATAAGATTGGAACCGTTTAGAGTATTCGAGTCTTATTTTTGTGGAATCTTCTCGTTTGAAGAGAATTTGGGTATTATGGTCAAACTTACACCATCGTCTTAGATACGCGCCCTGGAGTTTAGCGCATATTCCTCTGTGCACCCTCATATCGAATCCTGATAGACACGGTTTTCTTCCACTTGATGGTGATTGCACTGATCCGTGCCAGGGGAATGAGGGGATTCGTCGGTCACTTAATCGAGGGCCTCTCGGCAGCACCTCGAACGTAATACTCCACCGTTACTCTGAAGACATTTACTGACTCCCCAGGTCTCTGGAGAAAGTCGACGACTACAAGTGTGTCGTGAAGGTGTTCGCTGCTGCCTAAGCCTCACTGGCTTTTCGATCTTGGTACCTATACACGCGATCCGCTATTGATAAATACACCTCGAAATCGGCACCCCGGATCGACCGGTCTTATCTCCTGTATTATATATTGAAAATTAATTTTTTTTTCGTCAATATACTTTTTATGGAATCTCACGGTTTAAGTTTATTTTCCTCTATTTTCTTCTTTTTTCCTTTTTCTTTCTTTCGTTTTACTTTATTCTGTCATAAATATTCTCCACTCTACAGATCTCTACCCTCTTCGTATATTCCACGAATTTATATATATATATGTGTAAAAATATTGTATATATATTTACAACGTTACGCTCAGTCCTGGAATTATTATCTTCGTATATATTTAATTAACATCGACTCGTGATTGTGATATATGTATGTCAATTTATTAAATCCTCGATTCCCCTTGATCATTTATTTTGTTTTCTATTTCGTCGTCATCCGCGCGATTGGCGAAGGGTTTCTCAGGCAACCGAAACGAGCGATCGGAACGAAGGTGGCCCGGACACTAGTCAGCCCCGTTGCTGCATGCGCCCGCGTTGCTCAGGTGAGCAATTTACGATTCCCCCACTTCGATCTACCTGCTTCTTTCTCTTTCTCTGACTCTTCATACACACCACATACATCCAGGTGTACCTACATTTCTTGCCTTATATTGTGTACGGTTCTTCGTTCGTTCGTTACTTCGTTCGTTAGTTTGCTCGGTTACTCGATTACTCACATTGCTCACCCTATATTTCTATATATATATATATATATATATAATATTTCTATAACTACTTACTTACACTTCTCGAGGTGCTGAACACTATGCCATCAGAAGGTAACGATTGATTGTTATACAACATTATGGGCGCATGCTCAAAATATACATACATTCAGTCATAAGCTAAAAATCGATAGATTTTATTCTTAAAATAAATTGACGATCATTTTCACGCACGTGCATCACATGCTGTGATGTATAGTAAATCATTTTGAGAGAGTTTAATCAACATTTTCAACTGACTTGATTTAGTTTCTATCACATGATTCAAATAATCTGTACAGCGATTGAACTCCCTTTAAAAACTCGAAAGTTTTATATTTATCTTAGATTCATTCGATCGGGACAATTTTTTGCTAATCTTTAACAGTTCGGATACAATTTGCGCATGAACTTTTTTTCTTCTATTATTATAAGAAAATAGTAAATACTACAAGAAGACAGGTGCCTACGTTGTTGTATAGTTAACCCAGAAACCTGAAAGTAAATCTAGGTTCTCACTGGAGCTAATGGTAGTCTGCAGAACCACTTAGAACCTCCAGTGATCTGTTTTCAGTAGAAAGGAAAATATCGTTCGACTGATCATTGGAGTCTATAAACCATGCAGTAGAATATTCCCACCGTTAAATAGCTTAGTGTCGTCTTATACACTTGTAAGTGTTTGTGCTGCGCAATTTCTCATAGAACTAAAACTACAGCAGCGTCTCTATCCAAGCGAATAATGTATATATATACATATATAGTAATAATTATCTTGATAGTGGAGAATCAAACTATATTCGCCTATTCTAGACGCTTAATAATCTCAAAGCCCAGGACTTTACACCATCGTAGTTGCTTCTTTATTTAATAATATATGTAGAGATTGGATCGGACTCGGCACCTCGCGGTAGTACTGTTCTCTGTTTTTAAGGTGGCGTGTATATACCGTGTAGCTTTCATCGGTGACGCAACTTCCGCCCCATACGCCTGGGAAAAACTCTCACCTAACATGTTAGGCGTTGTGAAAATTTTCGTTTTATCGATACCTAATTCGTGAACATTTTATTTTTTTTTTTTTTTGTCTAGATAGATAATTTTTCATAATTTGTTTGGAAATATTGAAATAATATAATGAAAACGTGGACTTTTCTAATCGCAGAGAAATTTTCTATCAAATTATAGAAAAAAAAGTTTTCAAGTATTTCACATACTACAGCTTTTACTTTCTCAGCAAGTAGTACGAGATTTTTCTCGTCTCCAAGACTCACGTTATCAATCTTGGGGTCTTTTATTTTATTTTTTATTATTTATTTTTTTTTTTATGAAGTCGTATTTTCAGGGGGCACAAGGCTCACAACCAACGGACAAAGTTCCATCTAGATTCCAGAGCCCATTTTGCAACCAGTTTTGCCCTTTGCTTAAGCAGAAGTTTATGCTAATCACGGCAATCAAACGAGCTGGGAGTACTACTAAATCAAAAAGAAAGATGTATATTATTCGTGAAGATAAAGAGACCTATTACGAAAAGACAGATTCTGAAAATTAAATAAATACTAAAGAGAGAAAGAGAAATATGAAGTTTGCAAGAATACGAGAAAAAAAAAATGCGAAATTAACGTAGGCAGTGACGTAAGATGAGCAATTGCAAGAAAGCACGACTTGTTCGCAAAGCTGCATGGATTGATCCAAAGTCTGCCGCAATTTGTTAGCTGATGAATATGAAAAGATTATTATTTATTAATGTATGAAACTTAATTGTTTGTTGGAGAAAAATAAGCCAAACCGACGCAAAACATTCTGTAAATATTCATGGAACACGACGTATCGTGGATTTCCACGCATAAGTAGTATATGTAACTAATTACCTACTGGAAGAAACAGAATACAAGATAATCCCATAGATCTAGACTCCCGCAGCTACAAAAGAATTGCGAAAACGAATGCAATTATTAATTAAAATCAACATCTCGAAATTATACTCTTCACACTATCACTATACTATTATGCGCAATACACATTCCGATTACCATAACTCCGAAGAAATTGAAAATTCCCTCGATAAATAATTCTATCACAGATTGTCAAGTATTTCGTACATTTTTGGACACCGATAATACACTCAGAAAATAGTATATTGTGCAACTAGGGGGGGAAAATGGCCATTTCTAGCGAGGGTGAGACGTTTGCACGAGTCGTAGTAGAGGGCGCCGAAGGTGCCCGAGACGACGACGAGTGCTAAAAACGTCTCACCCGAGGTAGAAATGGCCATCCCCCCCTAGTTGCACACTGTATTTTTCATAATAAGGGCACGAAATAGGCCTTCTTTGATGCGCGTCGATCGGAAAAGGGATATATATAATATATGTATTATATATATATATATATATATATATATATATAATATATATATGGGAGGGAGGAAAAGTACTTTCCCTCCCGCTCTCGTCGTAGTTCGACACAAGCGATTTTCCCCACGCCCGACAAGCATGAAAGAAGGCCCATTTCATGCACGTATTATGAAAAAGTCTTGTTGACACAACCAAAATTTCGGTTATTATATGCACAATCACATTTTTTGTTCAGTCAACCAAAAATTTTGTTGGAATATCCAAAATTTTGGTTGTCCCAAAAAAATTTGGTTTTCCCAACAAAATTTTGGCTATCCCAACGAAATTTTTGATTGACTGAACAAAAAATGTGATTGTGCATATAATAACCAAATTTTGGTTGTTATTTTTCTGAATGTATTAACGAATAACTTAAATAATTAAAAAAATTTGTTTCAACTACAAATTCGTATACTAAAGTTGAAAGGAAAATTTTACTCAACCGTATAATTTCTAATAATATTTCAGATTTCTCGAACCCACTGTACATACCTACCCGTGTACTTTTTATTTTTATTTTAGATTCTACAGCATATAACGATAAAATTTCTCTATTTGAAATTATGCATACGTATAGATATCTAAGGCAATTCATATATGCAGCTGATCGTTTTGCGTAGCAAATTGCCTTTCCACTAATGTAAGAAGTAATAATATAACGTGAGCGTAACCGCAAAATTGGGTAGTGAACCCGGAGCTGATTGCCGAAGACTTTGCCTTTTCATCTGTGTTATAAGTATATTAATATATAACTGTATATACTGTATATGAATATATATATATATATACATAAATATATTTATGTGATATACGCTCAGAGATTCGGAGGGCCGACCGAATCTCGAAGACCCATATGCCTTCGGGGCATTACACAATCGGCAGACAAGTATTTATAATAGAACGTGAAAAATTACGATTGCTTAACAGCTCGGGCCAATCGTATACGTGATTATTGTAGTGGAAAAAACCAGCTGCAGCAAACTGATTTTTCTTACAGTTGGAAAATTTCCATAAATGGTCTGGGTATACCTTATTCATGTCTATATAACTTTTACCGGTCAAATATTATCAGATAGAATTTGAATCCAAATGATATATGCGAATCGTTCCAAAATATCCTACAACCTGCAATACAGAGAAGATATAAAAGGAAAAAAGAAAAATAATTTTGCAGTATAAATGACTGCATCCGGAGTTAAAACTACTTTTCAATGGATTACCTTGCGCTTTGCAGTCTTATGATCATATATGTGATTATGTGAACCACCTTGATCGTTGGCGAGATCAGCCAAGAGAATTTTACAAGGTTTACATGGCCGAATCAATTTGGATCAGAGATCGGCAAGGCTATTTGTATTCAAAGACGTCACTGTGATTTTTTTTCTTCAAATGATGGTCATCTAGATATATATATACGATTGATCGAAAATTAGATGGGCGAGGTAAAATATGGATCTGCGATTGTTATCAATAAGTCATCAATAAGCTATCAGCAAACGTTATTTCGTTTAGATTGAAAAACTTGAAAACTAACTGAATAAGAACCGAGTACGTAGTCAATTTGTTGTAACACATACAGAGAAGAAACCTTGATACTGCACAGTCGATGCACCTAACTGCGCATGCGCTAAATAATTCAATTTTATTGGTCGGTGAGATGGTCCCGCGATAATATTGTGACGTATGAGGCAGGGGTGCCAACTTACGAAAAATGAAGCAAGAGCTGTCAAACTTTCGCGCGTAGACTAGTCAGTTGAGGTTATGTTGTTGTTCATTTTTATTCAACGTGAATTATCAAAATAAAAGTGGCATCGATTAGCAATCTTGAATAAAATAGTCCATATCGGAAGATAATTCAATCGAATCGAAGCGAGCAATCAACTGTTCGAAATAAATTGCGACAGTCGAACATCAAGTTTCAATAAAGCTTTTCAAGCCTTTCCGAATCGCTAACGCAATTATTTGAGATTATAACCTCAAAAATTCGTATCAATTACATCGCCGCCAAAAACAAAGTTTGACAGCTAAAACTTGGGATGGCTAACCTGCCTCAGCGGACGACGAAACTCGCGCATGCGCAGTCAGGCACTTTGACTGTGCATTATCAAGATTTCTTCTCGGTATGTTGATGTAATTAATTTATGATTTAAAAAAAGGTGAATATTTTCTGATTAAAACAACTAATTATTGTAGAAAGGCGATGTGTAACCGTATAGCTGTGTAGTCCTTGCCAGATATCGCATGGGAAACGCTGTTGTGCGATTAAACAATAATTTGTACATTACATTATGCGATGGTATAGGAATTCGACAAACACCTGCTATCATATCTATGCTCGACCATTGTTCTCTAATTGAAGAATTGCGCGATATTTATAGACGACAATGCCAAGTCTCGAAACACATACCAAATACCGATGTTTAATTAAATGCATACACTTTGCTTGGTTGGTTGCTTGGATACATATAGGTACTATATGTCTATATAATAATAATAATAATAATAATAATAATAATAATAATCATAATAATTATTGTTACGTTTACTGGCCTCATTCTTCTCCCTGCATATGTATCGAGTATCGAGTAACGAGTAACGAGTAATGAGTAACGAGTATATAGTTGTTACCCACCGCCTCCATCGAGGCGTTTGCGATTTACTGGATTTAATATTATAGCCTCGATCGGTCACGATCTTACCAATAAAGTCTATAGCTCGATATCATCTCATATTCTAATGAACTTGACGTGTCAAAGGAACAAGGCAAGAAACTACTTTGACGTTTGAACAACACACATAACTAGAATTGTTATGTAACATCGTGCTATTGTGTGCTACGTTTGCTGATCCGATCGTTTTACCTTGTGCAGTTCGACGTTAATATGTACTATGTACGTATACGTATGTATGCAGTACGTGTATATATATATGTATACGCGGCGGAATATCACAGGTAGCAAATAACAGACGGTGGAAAAAAAAATCAAAAAAAAAAAAAAAAAAAAAAAAAAAAATACCTGATCGGTATGTCGCGTCGATTTACACAGTCGTATAGTTTACTAGGATATTAATTATGACGGTTGTGTACGTAAGTATTTATTTGAAAAGATTTTACTACTTTTTTTGGTACCTGCATCAGTATATACAAGAACTGCGCAACGAATTATAATCCGTAAATTATTAGTACCTATATACACTTTTTTTACTTACTCGAATAAAATTTTTATAGTATTATTAACCGATGTGATGGTATAGGAGTATTATCCAGGAGGAAAATATTGGCGGTGGAAACGTGTCAGCTTTCATTTAGCAGAGAAATTTTCAACCCTTCTTCGAGAAGTCGAAATTATTCAACCGATTCCGTTTTTTTACTCTTTCAATCCTCATGCTATTAAAAATTTCAGAATCGAGTCGTGATAATCATATAGCGCTTATTTGCGGGTAGATATAAATATGGACTTGTTTCAAGTTGAGGCAAAATATGATGTTAATATAATATGAAACGAAATGTCACAAGAATTTGACTTATATTCACCTTGAATTTCATCTGATATTGAATAGAAGTGCTCTACGTCGTTATAGACAACGCGAATAGATCGTATATATACATAAAATTACATAATTTTCAAGAAAATCCATTTTAAATGAACATAATTTTATTGGTGATTTATGTTAGTCGGCATTTGGATCTATTAAACGAAGATTACCTTCTATTACGAGGTAAAAAAAAAAAGAAAAAAAAAAAAAGGAGTATAAAAAACCTGGAATTAATAAGATTCTGGACTTCGAATGATATCGGCTTTATAGTTGCCGTTGGAATATATACAAGGCAAGAATTTTTTACATGATTCTATTTAAAAATTATGTCTGCGTCATCTCACAATCAGCACGTGGCTAGAATATGTAATAAATAATTTCGACGATCTTAGGTTTTTCCATTCACGTTAAATTATACCTGCAGCAAACCTCTGCGGCCTGCTGCAATAATGAGATATTCTTAAGGTATTCCTAATTGAATATTCCCAACTTCCTTTGTTGTTGAGCGCTAGTCGCACCCCGTGATCACAATTCGACGTCATTCCCAGTAATTAATTTATGCAAGATCGCGTGCTCGTGCAGTATGTAGGTAGTACACTGGTACTACCTATAATTGTAAATACCAAAACCACGCCTGTGTATTATTAATAGAAAGGGTGTTAAACTTGTTAAACGCATCACACTATACTATTTGCGCACGCGTTGTATAAATGAGCGACAAAGTTCATAGAGTGCGATGTAATAAATGATCATTGATCAAGTATAATGTCATGTTTGCGAAGACTTTTATCTGCGGTCAATTGAATTTGAAAAAAGATGATTGACCATCATGTGAATTATACTTATCAGCAATATGATTGATTGTTTTATACCAATTGAATACAATTAGTAGATTATAAGGTCATATTGTGATGCTTACATTTTTTAAGGTCATATTTTTATCGCTAAAATTAATTTACAATACCGGAAATAGCTGAGGTAAAAAAAAAAAAAAATAAAAAAATAATCGCATATTGGCATAACGCGCTAGCCAATTGACAAATTTGTATGCGATTTACAAAAATCACCTACGGCGCAAGAAAACCTTGATTAATTTGACTGTATCATTTTGAAATTATTCTCAGGACCTTGTCATTCACTGGTATTATACGAGTTTCTTGCTTAACACAACCCGCACGTGTTTTAAGGTATACTCACACCGAAAGCTAGTGCTAGACGATTGTTTGTTTGTTTAATTATTAAAGCTAAACTAGTATATGAAAAGAAGAAAGACCGTGAGACTAATAAAGCAATTGAATTCTTCAAATGCTAAATATTATTGAAAGTGAAGTACAAACGAATACTAAAATAAACTTTTTTTCTTTCACCAACGATGGAATAGGGTCGAAAAGTAGAATTCTGAACGTAGCCTTAGATCGAACTTAGAAGGTAGATATGTATGCGTAATATACAACGTAAACCACTTTGGTCAACGCGGTTGTGCGGACGTACATACGGTGTTATGACCCCGACCCAGGAGACGAACTTGGAACGAATGGCCTGCACGCCTTAGTGGATGTTGTATCGTTCGTCCTTTGGTATAGTGTGTAGTGAGCCATAAATGTGAAGAGTTTCTTTTGAGTGTGGATCAAAAAGGTCTGATGAAATTGACGTTGCAACAATACCGTGAGTTTTAACGAATGGATATCACGCTCCTCACATCCCATTGTTATTTATCAGGTCTCTATAATGTTCATTCTATACGATGTTATGCAGAACCTTGAAATTATGCCATTGTTGCCTCCTGAATCAAAAATAGGAAACTTCTGAATTAATACTTTCTTCATAGAAAATCACTAGCGGAACGATATTCGAAAGAATTTAAGATTTGAAAAAAACTAGTGATTTTTTTTGACGTAACGTTTCATTTACGTCATAGCCGCATTCCTTATAAAAATTGTAAAAATCTAAGACTGAAATTCATCTACCAAAAATTCGAGGGACCGATACGCAATGAAGATATAAGGCCGGATAACAAGTGTAAACTGATCAGTGCCCGTGGCAAGTCGAGTGTTCGGCGTTGAATTGTATTAATGTCCGTTTTCAGGCACGACGACCGATGCTTAAGAAAAATCAAGTGAAGATGAGGCGGCATCATGACCGAAAGACCTGGACACCGTGGACGATCATGGAAGCTACATTCGAGTCAAAGGTGCTTAGTTAGCCAGTTAGGAATATAATTTAAAGCCTTCAAACACTGTATACTATGTTACGGGGACTGATCAATTTACATTCCTGAGCTAGCCCTATCATGAGGACAGCGCCGGCGACTTCTGATAATTTCGAGTGTGGAATTGGAGCATGGGGGGGGGGGGGGGGGGGGGGGGGATGAGTGAAATAATTTTTTTTCGTTTTTCATCTATTCATTATGAACATTGAACCTCTAACAGGGTTTTTAGATATAAATTCATCGATGTGTTTGGGGGCAATCCCAAATTTTTTTGGGATCAAAAGAAAATTTATATTCTCCGTACTGGCAAAATTCAATTTTTCACCACACCTGCACGGAAAGTACGACTTTCGCTCCCTTGCGTGAGCGGGAAGTCGTTCTTTCCGATGCAGGGGGTGGTGAAAAATAGTATACCTCACACGGGAGTGAAAAAGGCCATCCCAAACTGCGTTTTTGTCACCCTCGCCTTCGGCTCGGGTGTCAATCTCACACGCAGTTTGGGTTAGCCTACTTTCCCTCCCTAGGTGAGTAATATACTATTACGATTAGTCGGGAGAATTTCGAGTGTGGACATCTCCACACCTTCCACACAAAAGTCGCCGGCCCTGCCGATGGGTCAAAAGATGCACCGAGAGGTCAAAAGAGGCACCGATGGGTCAAAAGAGGCACCGATGGGCCAAAAGAGGTACCGATGGGTCAAAAGATGCACCGAGTGGTCAAAAGAGGCACCGGTGGGTCAAATGAGGCACCGATGGGTCAAAAGAGGCACCGATGGGCAGCGCCGGCGACTTCTGATAATTTCGAGTGTGTACATCTCCACACCCTCCACACAAAAGTCGCCGGCCCTGCATGAGGAGGTGTAAGCTCTGTAAATTAGTCAACTTAGACCTTCAATAACTGCGAAATTATCGGCGTATCGAATCGATGGCGAAGGAGAATTTAGCTTTAGATTTCCATAGGGTATGCAGTGCAACCATGACCTGTGGTGCGGTTATTTTGAATCATCCTGTATATGTGTTTACAATTATTTCGCACATTTGAATGAATATCGTATGTAGAGGTAAAAATGCGAATGATGATGAATTTATTTTAAACCGAATATTCCTAGTAGCATTTGCGGTTTCTGCGAGTAAATAACTTATTTAAGCTCAAAATAAATAATGCATTAGTATATATCGAATGGCCAAATATTTACATCAGATAAAGAACGTTTTAATGTTATAATCAATTTGTATAGAATTAACTCGCTAGATTAACGAATGGTTAATAATTATTAGCTTGACATTAAATAAAAATATGTTATTCATTTTCTGGAAATAATATTTATTCATTTATTGTTAGAACGAATTCTGAATTCTCCTCTACTTAATTCTCGGTGATACTTTCCGTCTGAGGTGACGTAAATTTTCGAGAGGCCAAGGATGAAATATTCGGCAAATGTTCGAAAAAATGTGATGTTTATATTCGAAGGCTTTCAACGGGGCATCGAACTATATGTAAAAAGAGTACGATATAATTTAACCGGTTAGTATTAGTCAGATAAGGTATAAAAAACAATATTTTTTTCTGTTTACATTTCAGTAAATATCTGAAAGACATTCTGTTCCGTGAAAATCCGGCTCCAATGTAGTATGATATATCATATGCACCCACATGATGAACAGGAGAGCGATAAACGGTTAGAAAGTTTCAAAACTTCGGATCAATTTCACGTTAGCAAAATCCAAACGGTTTTCATGATTGATTATCGACTTTCGATAACTTCTGTTCGTTGCAAAATTTGGCAACCATTTGTATAATTTTTGATGAAATAAAATCCCGAGATAGCGAGTGGAGCAAAGTTAATTCAAAAACCGCCGAAAGGATAACGATCGTACGAAAAATTTCAACTTCAAATATCAAAGGTATATAATTATTATACCTGTTATGATTATTACCACATATAACACACACATATTAGCTCGGCTGATGGTAATGTGCAAGGATATATATATATATATATATGTTCATGTATAGGTATAGTAATTCTGAAATGACGTATAACACACTTGTGTTTCCAGTGTACATCGTAGTCTGACGAATTGTGCAAACGTTGGCAAACACAATTCCCATTAGAATGCCACGTGCGTATTATTCGCGGGCCGGTTATAAATTCGTGCGTATATAAGACCAATCTAGACGGAAAATGACCAGCCAACCTTATGACCAGTACAGGACGAAGGTTCATTGCTTTAAGCCTTGGCCTCCGGAAAGCGAAAACACAATGTATAATATCACTCTCAGAAAAATTTTGCACAAAGTATCTGACGTTTGTCACGTATGTAACTACTATACATACCTACTGTAGAATCTTTTCGTTATCTTCATCTCAGTCCAACCATTTTTTTTTTCATCTTTTATAAATGTACATACGTGCAGTATATCGTGGATTTTAATCTAAAAACACTAGAATGTTTGTGGATTTTAATCTAAAAACCCAAGAATGTTTGTGTTTTTAAACCCTCAGTGCAATTGGTAGTCACTTTGACCCATTTTTTATATGTATCTGATAACGATCTTCATAGTAACGGTATTCCACAACAAGTAGAACTGCGATCAATATATAGCTATGGCGAAATAAACATCAGGGTTAACAGGTTGAGATGAATGTAGGTACATTTGTTTAACGTAGCATATGAATTTCGGAGATAGAAATCCCTTCCATCATTAAGCGATTGCAGATTTTTGTCCGATAGACAACGAAAACCGACTATAAATTCCAGTAAGTTTGGAACGAAGGCGACAGATGCAGAGACTTGATTAGACTGCAGAGGAACACATCGTGTCAAACTGCAGCATCTTAGTTGTTTATGATTCTTGTTAAATAAGGTGAAGCAGGAGTAAGTTTATCATAAATGTAGAGTCCTAGTAGATTTTTTTTGATACCGATCGCCAGTTTTAGAAATTATATTTATTCTATCGATTATGAATTCTTCTGCGAAACCCAATTGGCGTAGTCCATCAAGTTTGTTCAATTAATGAAAGATTATAATTTCGTGATGACGAAAATATTCAGATTATTAACGACCGTCCGCTTTGCAAATACATATATGGAAGTGCAAATATAGAGGTGGTACAATTTGCGATGTTGGTATTTGCAGCCTCCACGTTAACGAGTCGAGGTCCTAAAATTGCATGCCTCACGACAGCTACTGTAAAACTACACGCTCATACAAATTCAATACCGTGAGAACTACCGATTCAATGTTCCACGGCCATAAATATACTCAAGGCAATGTAGTTTTTTTTTCCAAATTTATTCCAGTCCGTTAGAATCCCACCAGAAATTTATACTTGAAGAGTACATTTTTAAACCACCCATGGCGACGATAAGAAAAACCCCGATCTGAACAGCTTTGGTGATCAGGGTCCATTTGATGATCTGCTGTCTGGCAAAGGGAATCGTGTCATCTTTTTCATTCATAACGTATCTTCGAATGCCCAAGAAGTATTTGGTGAGGTATTCCCCCCAGTTTATCTCCCTCACATCGAAGTTGAAGATAACTCGATCTACTGGATTCAAACAACGCTTCAGTTCTTCAACGTTGTCCACGGCCAATTCAAATTCGTGGGTTGTGAAAAATTCAACCGTTTTCGCTATCCTGTTGAACTTGCTTCGAAGGTGCTGAAATCTGCAACCATAATCGGTCTCATTTTAAACTATACATCTTGTGGAAAGGTGGAAACGATCTCAACATATACTATGTATATTGTACACGAATTTATGATGTATATATCAGTTCTACACATTTTCAGCAATCGAGGATTTATTTGTACACATTCCTGTAACTTATTACCTTGGCTTTCCACCGGAAAACCCCATGTAAATGTCTGCCAGGATTGCGGGCAGACCCAGCTCCAATGTATCACTCAGCGTACTCTTTATTCTACTATCCGTTATCGTGAATTTTGGACTCGAGAATACGTCGCTCATAGCATACTTTTTCGTACAGGTGTCGATTGTTGAAAAGAACTCGCCCCACAATATGGGTTTGTACGACCCAGATACACAGTTATAAACGCGTACATTGGGCATGAGTCTCGTACCTTCTCTAGTACCTGTTAATTATTCATATGGATACCCAAGGAGTGTATCAAATATATATATTTCGATGCATTTATATATTATATTTAGCATGCGTATGTGATCCATAAATAATCCCGAAGAGCATAAAACGAGGATTTCCGGATACATATCCCTGTCGTAAAGCCAGCGATACAGACCTTTCGTGCCCCGTGTTCGGCCTTACCTACAGGCGCCACGATCGCTCACACATGGCTTTGATTGATCAGTGCTGCGTGTACACTGATAGAAAACATGTATCACATTTTACCACATATCGCCGACAAATTACTACTTTTCATGGCAAATTGACGGGTGGTCGAAAAACCAGGAAAGGTAGCTATTTTTCATTCAATAGTTCGTAGCAGGACTGGGATACATTACATGCTACTCGGACTAAAATTACAACTCGGCATTGTAATTTTCGCTAATGGCAATTTTTACAACTTGAGATAGTAAAAATACGTATCGCGTATAGGAATATGGCGGACATCCTAGTTCTGCGTTATGCCGCAATGTATACCTCCATATATTCCCCATTAGTGAGTTTAATATTTATTTTAAAGTAATCGTGATTTAGAACTAAACGAAACAAATCTTGAATCTTTTGTTTTATTTTTATTTTGAATCTGTTATTTTGAATCGGTTGGAATCAACAGGAAATACGCCTCGAACTACACGGCTGAGTTTCTCGCAAGTGGTATCTTTCGCCCAATGTAGTATATAAGCACGAAAATTTTCTCCTCTATATCTTCGATTTCGAGGCGTCCGCTAGAGCGTTAGGGTACTATGCGTTCTTACCGACTGCGTTAATTATACGAAACCAGTTGTAACAGCGATGCACTGAAGTCAACTACATGTAATCTACGTTACCATCCAGCCGTCCAGTACCTCACCCTACTTCACCGATTCACAAAACTCCTAACTCAACCGAAAGGTGAAAATAATAACATGCGAGTCCACTCTGCGATTGGCAGCCGAGGGCGCTGCAGACCAACTTTTTTTTTGTTGCCAGACTTCATTTTACTATCTGAGATAGTAAAAATTTAGACCCCGCATGGGAATCTTTACCATTAGTAGAATTTACAAGGTGGATTTGTAATTCTTTCTACTGTGTGACCACCCGTCATTTTAGCACCAAAAAATAGCAATTTGTCGGCGATATGTGGTAAAATGTGTTACATGTTTTCTATCACTTATAAGTGACGTAGGTGAGCTGACACGAGAAGTTTGTGTCACTGGCTTAGGATTGTACCCCGATTTCTCATGAAAACCTGAAGAGCGAGTGTATATAATGCTCTGTACACAGAAAAATCTGAACCCAAATCACGATTGACCCGTCGTAATTTACGATTTCATAAGCGTAATCTACGTTTTCATAAGCGTAATTCACGTTTTTAGGGACAAACGTGAATCACGCTTCGCGTTGCCGTAAAATAGGATCAAATGTCCTTCACGTACGATTTCGTATTCGTAGAGTATAAGACAATTTTCTCCTTATTTCATGTTTTTTAATTCATAAATTACGATTAGTTTTTCATTAAATTACGAGAAATTTTAAATTATAGAACAGCATGTGTTAGTCTAAACATCCACGAGAAATTTTCATTCGAAAAAAACAATCCAACAAATACAAAAAACAAAAAGTTCAATTGACTCGGAAATTACGACGTTCTTCGTCGTGAATTATGGATAATATAGAGACCGTGATGAACATTATTATTATTGTCATCATTCCCGATTCTTTTAACGTAAATTACGTTTTGCTCCGTCGTAAATTACGGTTTTTTTTTTTTAATCGTAAAATAAGGCGTTCTAATACGTAGATTCCGTTTTTCATGTCGGATCCAAAGACACTAGACATCGTATTAGTGTTATAAGCGTGAATCACGTCTAGTAAAACGTGACTTAAGTTTAGGTTTTTCTGTGTGTATATCAACACATATCGATCTTATTAGAATATGCGACCGAAAATCACACTTCGGTTAATGTAAACCATTGACATTAAACATACCAATCTCCCAGGCGGCAGCTATAAATAAATTGACGCACGTATCAACAGGTATCAGATCCATTACAAGCTGGCCTTTTCCGTATAAGCTTTTGAACAACCCCTTTCCTGCAGCAGCCACGAAACTCGTTGGCCCGTTGAAACTGTCTACCCATCCGGGCATTGGCTCCTTCCAGGCGGCTGCGACGATAGAGGGTCGCACAATAACGATCGGTAACTCGGTCGAATATCCTGCGACCACGTTTTCTGCCAGGGCTTTGCTGAAGGTGTAAGTATTTGGATGATCGCCGATTAACCTGAAAATCGTTTCGAAACCAGCAATCATATCGACATGAAGATATTCAAGTTGTTGCGACATTACTCTTCAACAAGCCACGATAAACACTACTTCAATTACCCGGGTGTGATCAGTTCCAGAAGGTCGTCTTTCAGACCTACGACACAATTTCTTATTGTATTCGGGTCAGCGGGTGTCGAATATACGCGTTCCTCAATCATTGGGAAAATGCAATTTGCGTAAACCGTGGAGACGTGGACGATGGCACAAAGGCTGGTCATCCCTCGACATAACTCCAGCAAAACTCTAGTGCCCTCAGTGTTCGTCGACACTGCGATTTTCAGAGGTTCATTGAACCTAATTGTCGCTGCTAGGTGAAATACCACCGACACTCTCTTCTGCAGAAGGCGCCTGTCTTCAACGGAGATGCCTAGGTCGGGGAGGATGATGTCCCCAGAGATAGGAACGAGCCAATCCTTTCGGTCCGTCCTCAAGGAACGGACCTCGTCGAAAGCGCTGGAGGACATTATCTCATTAACTCGGTCCTGAGGGAGGATTTGTTTTTTTTCCCGAATCAGAACGTAGATCGGACCTATGTCAGGGCAGGATCGAAGGAGCTTCTCCACCAGAACTTTTCCCATAAAGCCCGTGGCCCCGGTAATGAAGACGGCCTTGTCATGGTACCATTTAGCAATGTCGGGCTGTACCTCCATGTCAACGAGTCGATTACTGTAATTCTTTGGATATTTGTATGTTTCAAAATCGGTTCGTTCCCTTTGATCGAAACGTGAATGTTTCTGTTATGCAATAACCGGCATAAAACCGGTAGAAACAGATCCTCAATTAAGGATGACTCCCACCTTTGCGTTGCGATCCGCTGCGCCGCGCGGCGAATTTATTTTTTTGCGTGTTCTCTTATGGAATTGCACCCACTATTCCGCCGCGAAAGTTCGCTGCGGTTCGCATCGAAATAGTGGGTGCAACTCCATAAGAGAACACGCAAAAGAATAAATTCGTCGCGCGGCGCAGCGGATCGCAACGCAAAGGTTGGATTCATCCTTTAGACTGCAGCGAAAAAACATCATCTTTTTCAAAAGCAGCAGTCTGTCTGATGCCCTAACCTTTATACCGTTTCGATCAACTTTGTTCAGCTATGCTTTCGTGATCATGAACTATTGAAATTTCGCTCCCACGTGAAGCTTTAGAAACTCACTATAGATAAGCGCTTGTTTTTTAATGTTTGAATACAAAAGAGAACACAAATCTTTCAGCAGAGACTGCATCTGGACCCTGTAGAAACCAGATCCGACGGTCTTAACAGTTATGAAGAATGAAAATTCATTCGTATTTCATTCCAGTCCTTCGAATGCACCAGTTTGGATTCGAACTGCGCAGAAATGTTCCAAATTTTGACATACACCACTTGCCCTGCGATCTTTTCTTCCGTACAATATCATGGAATCAGGATCATCTTTCCAGTCTTAGTGACTTTGAATATACTATAACATTTTATGGATTGTTAGCAAACATATTGTCTTTACTTATATTAAAATTTTAGATGATATGGATTTGGGTCTCATTCGAATAATAAATAAGGTCATAAAAGGTTTGTAATTGATATTTGTTTATCATGTGTTTCATTCAATTATACGTGGCAACGTATCGACCCCTTAGTGGAAAAACATGCTACCCGAGAATAAGCTGGGAAAACATGCTACCCCAGAATAAGCTGGGAAAACATGCTACCCCAGAGTAAGCTGGGGAAACATGCTACCCGAGAATATTCTAGGAAAACATGCTACCCCAGAATGAGCTGGGAAAACATGCTACCCCAGAATGAGCTGGGAAAACATGCTGCCCGAGAATATGCTGGGAAAACATGCTACCCCAGAATAAGCTGGGAAACATGCTACCCGAGAATAAGCTGGGAAAACATGCTACCCGAGAATATGCTGGGAAAACATGCTACCCCAGAATAAGCTGGGGAACATGGTACCCGAGAATATGCCGGGAAAGCATGCTACCCCAGAATAAGCTGGGAAAACATGCTACCCGAGAATATGCTGGGAAAACATGCTACCCCAGAATAAGCTGGGGAACATGCTACCCCAGAATAAGCTGGGAAAACATGCTACCCGAGAATAAGCTGGGAAAACATGCTAGCCGAGGTTGAGTTTCAAGAACATACTATCTCTTGTCTGAAATTTTTCGGAGGAAAATTTAGTTGGTACCACTGCTGGTCGCATATTATACAAACGAAACGATCTTCATATCAATATCGTTGGTCTTGGTCTCGGTCTTGGTCTCGAAAAAAAACTCGATTTTCCGGTCTCGTCTTGGTCTTGTCTTGATCTTCTCCCTTCATGGCCCTAATTATTTGTATATCACATTATTCCATACAAATTTTGCTTTTGAATTTGATGCATCAGTCATTTGTATGAAGAACGTTCAAGTTTGAGTTTTACCATACATAACATCTAGTTCCCATTCAATAAAAATTTCACAAAAACGAAATTTTCCATTTTATTTATCAACATTTTTTTTTTTTTTTCTGAATATTGGAATATTGACTAATCTGGTCGAGACTCTCGTCTTGAATTTTTCCATGGCATGTTAGATGTTCTTGGTCGTTGTAGGTTATTTTCTTCACACAATTGTTAACGTTGGTAATTATTATACAGTTTGATCTTATAGTTATTCATTGGTATTAATTATTCGTCCATATTTTCTAGGATTAAGATGTTATACGTGAATTTGCACAAATGCTTTTTCACCACGCGATTTTACTGTAGTTGGATTTGATGAGTTTTCCCCTAAATATTTTCATTCTTCTTACGTGCACAGTCACTTTTAAGTATGCTTTATTCGTTAACTTTCGTCGATTTATAAGAATATGATTTAGTGTCTGGTACATTTTCTGTTAATTTCAAGAGAGGCCGGCGCCCACTACGCGGAAGCGGGGCGCAAAAAACCGGGGTGCATCGTCTATTTTCTGTAGTTTCTTATGAAAGTGTGCATAATTTTCATTACAAAATACGATGCGCTACTGTTTTTCGTATGCTGCGCCGCGCTTCGCTTCCGGGTAGTGGGCACGCAGCGGATTACCGTCGTTAATGAAAACTCTTTGTTAGCGGCCGCATACTATAGTGAACGTTATCACAGAGTTGGATTTTTCATGGGTTCGATTGTTGATAGGCGTTATTGAACATTAGTCAGTCACGAAGTTATTTGTTCAAGAAAACTCTAAACTGTAGTTGCGGTAATAAACAATAAACCTTAAAATAAATCAAGGAATTTCGTGACTTCACATGAAAAACCGCAAAGCCTTACCTTATTGTGATTCTCGAAGCACTTGAACAATATTTTGAATAAACTAAAGCGATCTACAAAATTACATGAGCGGATGTATGAAGACTGTGAATTGTACGATAGGAGAGTAATACGGAGACACGTCTGTATTTATTGGAAGTCTAACGTAGAAGAATGAGGGATGGGCTGATCCTTGAGAATTACACTGTACGACAGCTTATGTATAAAACTGTTTTGCGTCAATTATTGAACTTTCTCATGATTATGGCCTTGCAATACAACATAATTACGATTGACTTGAGGCAATCGCAAGATCATCTGGATGTTGTAAAGGCTATCGAGTCAATGTACAAGGATTTATCTTTAGAAAAACTTCTGGAAATAGAACAATAACGAGAAGTTCAACAACGTTTTTTGGCGCATGGCACCCAAAGCCAAAGTTGTTAACTTGAGAAAAGAGATCAAAAACTGACTTCGAACTTCAAAGAGCCGGCATTTTGCGAATTTCTGTCTCAAATATTTTTCGCTTGGTAGTAAACTGTGTTGTATATTACTAATTAGGAATTCAATGCCTATTTTTGTTCTAGATGACTCGACTGTCCAAAGTGGTGAACATCGTGAAGAAAGTTCCTAAAAAAGGGGGTAGGGCTGACGCCTGCAATGAACAATATTCGATGCTTATAAATTTTGATATAAAAAAATTCACAGACATACTGAAATACGTGTTCTTTTCAACAGGAAATAGTACTCTTCGTTACTCGTGCGAGAATCATCTTTCACACATGTATCGGACTTTGTGTTTCAATACAACGCGCGTTAAGTTGAATTTTGTGCACGCGAAGCGTGCGCAAAGACGAACTTTACCAAAACTAATTTTAACAAAAAATCACGCGGTTATTTCTACCGCACAACGTACCTACTTATGAGATAAGTTAATCAATTAATTTTATGCAAGTTTTTTCGCCAATTGAATTGGCAATTAAAACTAAATCAACGATAATTGATAGGTATAATCAGCTGAATACGTGAGAAGTAAGAGTCGAGGATTGTAATGAATTCATTTATTTTTTAGTATATTCGAAAGTGTAGATACGCGATAACATAAATTGAGCGCAAAAATTATGTTATAACATATTATCTCTTCGAACCTCATAATCTGAGTGTTGTACCAGATTGACGACAGAAACAAAAAAGACGAAAGAATGCAGAGTTGATGCTCTTTGAACCTTTTATTGAATTTGATTATTCAAATTCAACATTCATTATGCATGGAAGGGAAAAATTGTCTAAAACATTGAACATTTTTCCCGAAGATCGAAGCTTGATTATTACATATCAATATTATCGTACAGCTGAAGTGAAAGATTATTATATTAGTAATTTGTATAATCCTATAATCTAAGCAATAATAATTAGCTTGTTTTCCAGATGTTTTTTTTATCTTCTTGCTCTAACGTTCTATGAAAATGATCGTTCTACGTTCATGAATCTTCATTACTATATAAAACCAGATCAAAAATGACTACGGTTAAAAAAAAAGATCCACGTGCCAATACACTGCGATAGCTGTTATTCCGAAATATTACAAACGATGGCCTGTTAATAATATATATATTGTTGCAAAATGTGGTTTGCAAAGAAAAAAATAAGTTAAATATAGGTTTTCGAGGAAAATGAGGTGAACCAAAGCGAAATTAAATGAATCAAGAAAAAAGGTTGTATTCAGAAAATACAGGTCTGCACTAGTGATTAGCTTGAGCAAGACTGACTTGTTCTACAATAATATTTGTTCACGCAGCAACCGAGGTTCCTTTATTTTAAAGGACGTCTTTTATCATATTATGGACTGCTAGGTGCTAGTCAATTACATTCAAATGTGATTTCACCCAACGTAACAATATACATAATTCGTTAGTGACTTCATGCAGTTATCATTGCTCATATGCTGCGAATAGTATTTATTGAATTAAATTCAATTCCATAAGAATTTGACGTGTTTTTTTTAAGATCATATGGACTATCATAATAATTAAACGACCGGTATCTCGACCTCGAAGTTTTTATACATCATGTTGTTAGGAGTAGAAATATCTACTCCAGAAATTCCACGTGATAACTCATGCATGATGTAGGTAATAATATTCTGCCTGCATTATCGTATTTTCTTTTACATTTATTACTGATGACATAATTATCAATATCACATATTTTTCCCTCATATCCTACCCGGAGTCTGATTTGAAATTTAAAATCGAAATACTGCTACAAGATAGATGAACTCTGAAAATATCAATAATAAAGCGTAATTCGATTGCTTTCAAATCTCTAAAAGAAACTATAAACAATAGTTGCATAAATCGATAAAAAAAATCCAACATTTTTTCTCACTTTTTTCATTTTTTTTTTTTTATTTTTTGTGTCATTATTGATCCAAAATACGTCACCATATTTCATAAAAAATCATTCCTAGTTTCCTAGTTTTCGACTAGCGCCTAGCTGGGAAAATCTGGGCGTTCCAAGTTAGGGAAATCTATCGTGGCTCCAGCTTGGCGCAGGCTAGCCAATCTAGAGTTTAATATAGGCATGCGCGGACAAAGCCTAGTTAGAGAATCTGTCCAGTACCAAGCTGGGACCTTTCTCCAGCCAATCCCGGCCGCGTATTAAGACAATTCGACAGAGTGTCTTTCAACACTCGAAACGCTCGTGATTGAGATTGGAGTGAAAAACTACAGATACTGCGGTTCGGATCGAAAATACGAAATTATATTTTTTCAGATAGCATCGGTTTGAAATATAAACTAATTACGAATAAGATATATTTGTGTGTGATAAGTAAAAATTGTTATTCTTTCAACAATTAATTGTCACTAATTACACAGTATAACAGAATTCGGATGGGTCTGACCTAAAAGATGAAACCTACACGGTCTCATAGACTTTTTTACGCTGATTCCAAATCAGTTTCAAAAATTTCTCTAGGTGGTCTAGTTTTTGAGAAAAAAAATGTTAAAGTTCAAAAAAGTTGGTAAAGTGGACAACTCGAAGAATTAAAAAAAAAATCTATTTGAATGGAATTATTCGCACAAAAAAACAGGAAACTTATAAAATTTCAATCTTAATAGTGGAATCGACACCTTCTCAATTTTTGTAGTAGAAATGAGTAAAAAAAATCACAAAAAAAGTTGGGAAATTCGGAGTTTTCAATAAATTTGAATCACCAGAAGTTGGCTTCATGACTCAGTTTCTGTCATCTCTTTGCTGCAAATATATTCATAATGCGATTAATTTCAAGTGATATCATCGTTTTTATTACCGAAAGAAAGGTTATTGATAATAAAGTTCATTAGATTCAAGTTAAAATCTTTCAAATCTTTCATCTAATGAACTTTATTATCAATAACCTTTCTTTCGGTAATAAAAACGATGATATCACTTGAAATTAATCGCATTATGAATATATTTGCAGCAAAGAGATGACAGAAACTGAGTCATGAAGCCAACTTCTGGTGATTCAAATTTATTGAAAATTCCGAACTTTCCAACTTTTTTTGTGATTTTTTTTACTCATTTCTACTACAAAAATTGAGAAGGTGTCGATTCCACTATTAAGATTGAAGTTTTATAAGTTTTCTGTTTTTTTGTGCGAGCAATTCCATTCAAATAGATTTTTTTTTTAATTTTTCGAGTTGTCCACTTTACCGACTTTTTTCAACTTTAACATTTTTTTTCTCAAAAACTAGACCACCTAGAGAAATTTTTGAAACTGATTTGGAATCAGCGTAAAAAAATCTATGAAACCGTGTAGGTTTCATCTTTTAGGTCAAACCCATCCGAATTTTGTCGTACTGTGTTATCTGCACGAAATATCTAATTTGTAATTCACCTGTATACTCCAGACTGATACTACATCGTATCTAAAAAATAATTCAAGTTCGAATTTTTGATATTCGAAATTACGCAAACGCGGATTTTATTCCTTGTCCAAATAAAAAAAAAAATAAAAAAATTCCGAATCTAAGCCGAATACGGAGTTTCGGGGAAAAATCGGTTATTCAAAATCTCGACATGGGTAAAATTTTGGAATGTTCAATTCTTTCAAATAATGGTAACTACATTTTCAGTTGACAGAACTTCATTTTCTATTGCAGATTAACTAACTGTTTAACTTCACTCATCTGTTTAAATGGACTTGATTATTATACGTCCTTATATCAACTATTATTTAAAAGTCAATTTGCTAATTTCCACTGAAAATATAGTAACAGAGACTAGATTTCTTTGACTATATACCCATGGACCAGGGGGGGCAAGCTGCCATGTTAAATTTTGGTCCCGTGTTTTAGTTCCTATCTAAGTGGGTTATAGGGCTGGGGGCGCTGATGGTTGATCGAAACCGGGTGGGGGACGAATATGGCGACGTGTCGGCTGCTACCATCTTATTCGACCGCCTTATTTGAAAATTAATTTTAGGCTCCTTCGGATCATGTGATGATCGGCAAAGTCAAAAAGTCAATTGTTCACCAAATAAACAAATTTATTATCATTTTCTTAGGTACAGTGTTTTTTTTTTTTTTTATATATTTGGGTACGATAATTTTGATATTGATATATTGTAAATGATAAAATAATATATAAAATTAAAATTTCGAATATAACATCAGAATTGAGTTCATTTATTAAAATTTAAATATCTTAAAGAACTAATGACATTTTATTTTTGAGTAGTAAATATTAATGATATAGTTTCTATATATATATTATTAAGTAAACCCTGATACACAGTAACAATTAACTTATACAATTATATTTCAAATATTTTAATTTTGTGAAAATTTTGATTCATTTTAAATGGAATACAAATTTTCGACGAATGGTCATCACTTACAATAAATCTTATAATTAATTTCTAAAAATAATTTTCTTCGTTTTATTAATATTATTTATTATTGCTTCTTGACTGACATATTATCAATGCTTCAACGAATTGCAGAGTCCCATCTCGATTAGTCGCTGAAACATGTAAGAAATAAGATTATT
Organism: Tenthredo mesomela; assembly: GCA_943736025.1. Classification (NCBI taxonomy): domain Eukaryota; kingdom Metazoa; phylum Arthropoda; class Insecta; order Hymenoptera; family Tenthredinidae; genus Tenthredo; species Tenthredo mesomela. Next base: position 9,764,689 of record OX031016.1, on the reverse strand, counting down.
CAGTAAGCTCAAGTATCGTTTAGTAGTTGAAATTTGAAAGTTACATATACATGGATTTCATTAATACTTTTGTCATCTCATCAATTCGCCTATGCAAGTTCATTCAGTAGCTCCCTCTAATCCATTTGGCGTAGCCAATTAAATCCATCAACACTGCAAACTGTACCTGGAACTCAATACAAAAATGCCTGATTTAATCAACTTGAATTTGTTTATGCCGAATAATGAAATATGATATTGTTATATTTGATGAATTCACCCCTATATATTAATTCTATATGATCTAGATCAAGTAGCCTATATGATAAAAGATATCTTCTAAAATATAAGAACTACGGTTGCTACGTTAACAAACATTATTGTAAAACAAATTAGTCTGTCTTTAGCCTCGTACTGAAGCAGACCTGTATTTTCTGAATACATAAACCTTTTGCCCAATTGATTATATTTCATCTGATTCACTTTATTTCCCTCGGGAACCCATAAATATTAACTTATTATTACAACAAATATTAAAAATATTACAATATATATTGTCTATGATATATATATATATATATACAGAGATGTTCTGTGGAAACCGGTCAGTCTAATGGAGGCGCACTTACTTTTTTTTCGTCAATGACAACGCTGTCAAAGCGATCTACTGATTTTTCACATGCCTATGACTGATACCTTCAGTCGACTTAGCGGAAGCTGTCACGTCGTAGGTTATGAACTGTCATATTAGAATAATGTTTAATTGAATTATTATTAATAATAATAATTAATAATAATTATTAATAATTATTAATATTAATAATTATCAATATCAATAATTATTAATACTTATTATTAATAATATTAGGTTTAATTCTTATTAATAATAATTAACAATATTATTAGGTTATAAATAATTGTCTTGGTGAAATTTAATTATTAATAATTATTAATACTTGTTATTAATATTATTACGTTTGATTATTAATTATTATTAATAATAATTATCAATATTATTAGGTTATAAATAATTGTCTTGGTGAAATTGACACATCTGGTAGTCATAAATTTAATAAGTCAATAGCACAGGATATCTATTCGTTACGAATTCATTTCAGGCGTGAATTCCTGTTTATTTACCACATTAATTGCAATCGAGCATTTCTTCGGTGACTGACTGACCCGTTGCATCTCTTCGACAAGTAGGGTTACGAACATAGCGAGGTGAATATCTTCATCGAGCATACAATATTGTGTAATTAAATTGTGATATCGTTCCTAATACAACGGTTATCTATTTCTGATTGCAGATTTCAATTTCTGTTTATTTCAAACATTATTAGGTTATCAATAACTGTCTTGGTGAAATTCACACGTCTGGTAGTAATAAAGTTAATAAGGCAATAGCATACGATATTGATTCTTTATAAATTCGTTCCAGGTGTGAATTTCTCTTTATTTGCTGATAAGTACGAAAACAGTCCTGCATAAGTGATGTGTTGGTCCATCAATGCGTGTTCAAGTTTCATCGAGTGAAAAATGAATTTAAATTATTGTTCCTATCAGCTTGCTCCTCATCGTCTCACAGAATATTGAGCCACTCTCGACGCTGGCTTTTTCCCCGTTTTCTTCGAGTACTCATAGTACTAATATGGGTTGTTTTCTGCGCTCACCTGATGCGTTGCATCTCTTCGACAAGTAGGGTTACGAACATAGTGATGTGGATACCATTCATCGAGCAATATAATATACAATATTGTGTAATAAGTTCATAATACAACAGTATACGATAGTATTTCATAGATAAGTAGTAATAAATTATTATTATTGATTAGTAGTGTTAAATTGATTGCAGATGTCAATATCTGTTTATTTCAAACATTGTTAGATTAAAAATAACTGTCTTGATGAAATTTACACATCTGGTAGTAATAAAGTAAATTTTCTAAAATTCAACACAATTTTATGTTTATTCAGTTATAACAATAAAATTCAATAATTCGTAATACATGTGAAGGAAATAGGAAAAAAAAAAAATAACAATTCAATAACGCTGTCGAAGAAAGGGTGAACATGGTTTTGCGAAGAATCCGGGACCACCGCGTCCAGCGATGGATACCGTGCGGAATATTGTAACAACCCATATTAGTACTATGAGTACTCGAAGAAAACGGGGAAAAAGCCAGCGTCGAGAGTGGCTCAATATTCTGTGAGACGATGAGGAGCAAGCTGATAGGAACAATAATTTAAATTCATTTTTCACTCGATGAAACTTGAACACGCATTGATGGACCAACACATCACTTATGCAGGACTGTTTTCGTACTTATCAGCAAATAAAGAGAAATTCACACCTGGAACGAATTTATAAAGAATCAATATCGTATGCTATTGCCTTATTAACTTTATTACTACCAGACGTGTGAATTTCACCAAGACAGTTATTGATAACCTAATAATGTTTGAAATAAACAGAAATTGAAATCTGCAATCAGAAATAGATAACCGTTGTATTAGGAACGATATCACAATTTAATTACACAATATTGTATGCTCGATGAAGATATTCACCTCGCTATGTTCGTAACCCTACTTGTCGAAGAGATGCAACGGGTCAGTCAGTCACCGAAGAAATGCTCGATTGCAATTAATGTGGTAAATAAACAGGAATTCACGCCTGAAATGAATTCGTAACAAATAGATATCCTGTGCTATTGACTTATTAAATTTATGACTACCAGATGTGTCAATTTCACCAAGACAATTATTTATAACCTAATAATATTGTTAATTATTATTAATAAGAATTAAACCTAATATTATTAATAATAAGTATTAATAATTATTGATATTGATAATTATTAATATTAATAATTATTAATAATTATTATTAATTATTATTATTAATAATAATTCAATTAAACATTATTCTAATATGACAGTTCATAACCTACGACGTGACAGCTTCCGCTAAGTCGACTGAAGGTATCAGTCATAGGCATGTGAAAAATCAGTAGATCGCTTTGACAGCGTTGTCATTGACGAAAAAAAAGTAAGTGCGCCTCCATTAGACTGACCGGTTTCCACAGAACATCTCTGTATATATATATATATATATATATATATATATATATATATATATATATATATATATATATATATATATATATATATATATATATCATATATCTATATCTATATATTATATCATATATATATATATATATATATGATATATATGTATATGATATATAAATGTCTAATACTGTATTTATTATCTAAAGTGTAAAGCTAGAATAACGTGAAGTGAACTAACCTATAAATGTAATACTAAATCTCTGATTTGAAATGTTTAATCTGAATTATCTGAATTATAAAGCTAGAAATACGTTAACTAACCTTCTAATTTAATACTAAATCTCTAATTTAACAAGGTTAATAATATATCTAATATCGAAAGTTTAAAGCTAGAATTACGTGACTAACCTACAAACTTACCGATACGACTCCTGAATTTAACTTAAATACACACTTTTGTTATTAATATTAGAATACAACTTACTATTAAGACTATGAATATAAAGCAATTAATTTTAGAAATATTGTAATCAAAGCACAAGCGAAATTTTCAAGATTTTTAATGCTTCAAATTTTTTTTCGTAAGTCTGTACGAAAAGAAATATGGCGTCTGGATTCGGCGTCACTTCGGCGTCGTCCAGCGTCTACCCCCACCCGGTATCGGTCAACCATCAGCGCCCCCAGCCCTATACCCCACTTGGATAGGAACTAAAACGTGGGACCGACTGCCCCATAAGGACATTTCACCCCCTGCCATGGACTGCTAACCGCTAACTTCACGCGTGTAACCAGATGTGACGCGAACTCGGGGGCTAACGGCTGATTTTGGTACTACGATCAGCTGCGTGTGTTATGTAGGTGTGACGCATCGGTTGTGTGGGTTACATATGTGTAAAGAAACACCGACGTGACACACACACCGATGCGTCACACCTACAAAACACACGCAGCTGATCGTAGTACTCAAATGAGCCGTTAGCCCCGGAGGTCGCGTCACATCTTGGTACATGGGCCTCCACAGGCTTGGGATAGGGACTAGCAGTCCATAGGTATATAGTCAAAGGTGGGCGTCGCTTCATGTCTCCGCGCTCAGGCTGATATACATTAATAGCACTGATCTCTATTAAGGGGGTATATACACCTTTGAATCTTCAAAAAATCGTTTTTGTTTTTATATTTTTTTTGGAATGCTAGTGACCTACTTTACCTGCAAATAAATTAGCGTCCGAAAATCTAGAGGATTTGAAAAGTTACAGCCATGACAGTCCCGAATTGCGAAAAAGCGCCGCCGTGCGGCGCGCGGACGCTCATATTGGTCCCGTAAATATTGTACAGTACCGCCAACACCACTGTCTTACTTTTTTTGACGTTTTTATATATTTTGCTTTTGAATTTTATTTTGTGATTTTTCAATTCTTTGTAATTATGATTTTTATATATATTTAATTTTCAATATTCTTTTGAATTGTGATAATTGACAGAACACATGGCTGCGATCTACATTTTTTCGAGGTTAGGTGTCTACTTCTTTGTAAATAGTCGTGCTGTCATTGCGAATTCAAACCAATAGTAATTTTCAATATCGAACGAACACAGTGTATATATCTGAGATGAGATGAGACGTCGGAATCGAAAGGAGATGATCCATCAAGAAAGTGCATTTGAAATCGATGCCAGGAGACTACACATTCAGATTTCTAAAAAGATGAGTATTTCTATAATATATAAATTGCAAAAGTTTGATAAATATTATAAGAAAAAAGGTATGATTCATGAAAGATGGGAGAATTTTTGGAGTACTGACAAAAATTGTGCTAGCATTTTCTGAACCTCAAAAATATTGAAGATTAGGGGAGACTTCGGTGAAATTTTGAAAATCGCTATTAGAGGTTGTATAAAAAAATCCTTCCAGCAGTTTTTGAATAATGTCAGTATAGACGGTGAAAAAAAATTTCAGCCTCCTGCGATGAAAATGTAAGCGCAAGGAACCTTGCGAAGAAGATTTTTCTCACCGCTGTCAAAAATTCCTTGCGTCTACACTTTCATCGCAGGAGGCTGAAACTTTTTTTTCACTATCTATACTGACATAATTCAAAAACTGCTGCAGAGATTTTTTTATACACGTCTTTTTAAAGTTGTAAGAATTAAAAAACCTGTTTTTGCCAAAAATTTCACCGAAGTTTCCCCTTGAGAATTTTGAAGGATTTTTATGTTTTGAAAAATTTTGATCAGATTTTTCCTGACGCAATTCATTCTTTTTCTAGCAGTCTTACTGGACACCTACCGGACACTGTTGTTGGACAGAACAGGTCAAAACTCACTACAAACCTCCGCCTGGCACATGTGTCTAGACTCGACTCATAACACATCGATGCGAGAGCAGCTGCGGATCCAGCATATTAATCATTAGCAAAATCTTAGAACTTGATTTTCTGTAGCTACATTTCCTTCTCTAGGAGAAGTAGAAAATAAAAAAAAAATAAAAAAGTAAAAAGTTTAAAAGTTGATTCCTGAACAATCATTATTTTGACCGGTTGCCGTAAAGAATAAAATCAACCGTTGGACCGATCTTTGATTTTTAGGTCCTGAATTCTTCAGGAGAGATGCCTCTATCAGATGAACAGAGAACTTTTTGATAAACCCATTTTTAGTTGAAATATTAGAAAAATAAGCAAAATTTTTTTTCAAATTCAGAAAAAAAAACGAAAAAATTCAATAACTCAAATAATTCTTGCAATATCAAAAAGTTCTCTGTTCATCTGATAGAGGCATGTCTTATGAACAATTGAGGACCAAAAATTCCAAGATCGGTCCAACGCTGGGTCTGATTCTTTACGGCAACCGAGTGATTTTGTATTTTCCTGTCTTCAGCGCAGCCACTATTAGACTGGAAGTAATACATGATGTAATATATGGATAATGAAGGTCAAACCCTCCCCAAACATGATGATTTTTTTGAATTTTATCAGAGTCTTCAAGTTGAAAAAAAAAGGAAAATTGTTTTTCAGAAATTCAACCAATTTAAAGGTGTATATACCCCCTTAAGGTGCTTTCCTAGGCAATTCCACCAGTCCTGAAAACATCGTGAAAAAATGTGATATTAAACGGAATATCTCTGCCTGGGCACCGAAATCAATGAAACAAAATACGTCGCGCAATTCTATGTGCGACTCCGAACATGTACAGCCCAAAAAATGTTCGTTTTGCGCGAAAATAGAGAAGATATCCATGAAAAACGTTTCTAAAACCGTTTTTCATGGATATCTTCTCTATTTTCGCGCAAAACGAACATTTTTTGGGCTGTACATGTTCGGAGTCGCACATAGAATTGCGCGACGTATTTTGTTTCATTGATTTCGGTGCCCAGGCAGAGATATTCCGTTTAATATCACATTTTTTCACCATGTTTTCAGGACTGGTGGAATTGCCTAGGAAAGCACCTTAAGGTTGTTGTAGTGCGACAGTCCGACCCAAGGAGTCCAGTGGCGGCCTTTGAGCGAGCCGGACACGCCAACATCGCAATTGCTGAGCCAGGAAATCCTTTATCTGCTAGGAATAAAGGTTTTCTCTGGGGCGATTGAGATGGCTGGTGAATAAGTGTACAAGTTTCGTCTAAGTGTAATGTGCCGTCCATAAATATCGAGATCAAGTGCCGAAGACAGTTTTGCTTCCTTGTCTTTATTAGGAGTTTCCGCAAAGAAAGGGGCCTGTCAAAGTGCGCTTGTAGCGATGGTTGAAAAGAATTAAATAAAATAATACTAAAGATAAAACACACATAAGTAGGGAAAGGGTCTCGAAATATTAAGGAGGCTCAAAAGGGATTCCCAAAGAAGATGTCTCTGGATTCTTAAAGAACAATTTCCGGCCTGAACACGAGTGGACAAAGACCAATACCTCAAAATGGCGACGGCATAATCCGGAAAGATAAAAAAAAAAAAAAAAAACCAAAAAAAATAAAATTTCAAAATTCAAAACAAATCCAAAAATACAAACAAAACAAGATTAACAGAAGTCCGGGAAATATAGTTTAATAAAATTGAAGACTTTCTCGTGTTAGGCTACCTTCCAAAGCGGAGATAAGCCAAAAAGGCAAAAAAAAAAAAAAAAAAAAAAAAAAAAAAGTCCGACCCAAAACTTAAAACCCATAATATTCGTACTAGTCAGCGACAATGTATGGCTCTGTGAGAGTGAGAGCCAGGAGATATTCACTCGAGAGCAAGAGAGATACGCGCCGCTTCATGTTTCAGTTTTAACTATAAAATCCAAACGAGACGGTCGAAAATGCTGAATGATGAATCAAACGATTCAGAAGATGACAAATTACCACTAGATATTTTTTTTATCAAAAAATTTCGAGTTGTTCGTTTTTTAATAATTAAAACCGGTGAATTTGCATTTAAACACATTAAAATTCGAAAAAAATTCAAAACTTTTTATCTCGAGTTTGAGACGGTCAATTGCGATCATCCTAGGCTTATTTTGTAGCTAATTATTGGAGCTATTTACGATAAAAAATTCAAAAAACATTGTCGAAAAAAAAAAGTTACAGGCCAACAACCTTAATTACTGGATGGGTGATAGGCGTCTCTGCTCTGAAAATTTTTGAAACAATTTGAAGGCAAATTACAAATGAGATATTTCGTGCAAATAATTAGTGACAATTGTTGAAAGAATAACAATTCTTACTTATCACACACAAAAACATCTTATTCGTAATTAGTTTATATTTCAAACCGATGCTATCTGAAAAAATATAATTTCGTATTTTCGATCTGAACCAATATCTATAGTTTTTCACTCCAATCTCAATCACGAGCGTTTCGAGTGTTGAAAGACACTGTCGAATTGTCTTAATACGCGGCCGGGATTGGCCGGAGAAAGGCCCGAGCTTGGTACTGGACAGATTCTTTAACTAGGCTTTGTCCGCGCATGCCTACATTAAACTCTAAATTGGCTAGCCTGCGCCAAGCTGGAGCCACGATAGATTCCCCTAACTTAGAACGCCCGGATTTTCCCAGCTAGGCGCTAGTCGAAAACTAGGAAACTCTAGTCATATTTCTACCTGGGGTGCAGAATCGTCTTCATTACTGAGGTACATGCTACAGAAATTAAATTCATTCTGGAAAATGCCGTAAGCTAGTTTGTGAATCTTACATCAGTCAATTATTAAGATATTATAATTTCGTGACGACGCAAAAATGTAGAGTTTGAATGACCGTTTGCTTTACAAAATATAAAAGTGCGAATGTAAAGATGGTACGTCGTGCGATGTTGGACTCTGTAGCCTCAAAGAGTTGAGTTCCGAAAATTGTATGACAACTTACGACAGTCACTGTAAAACTAGATGCTCATATCAATTAGATAACGTAAGCACTCTAGATTCAATGTTCCACCGCCATAAATATACACTCCTAACAAAAATTAGCGGGCCACCCAATTTTTGCTTCGAAAAATGTTCGATTTCAAAGTCTCGTAATTCGGCGAAAAATTGACTTAGCGAGTCGTTTGTAAAAGCATTTCGAAGCTTAAAGCTTCATCTTTCAGATGCTCACTTTCGATTGCGTTTATGTTTTTTTTTGTCTTGAGTTATGGTCCCTTGAACCATCTCGTGCCAAATTTGTGTATTGATGTTCCAACTTCAAAACAACGCACGGGGTCGGTCAGTATCGGAATTTTGATTTCAAGACAGTCATTTTGAAGCTTGGAATGTCCTCTTCAAAACCCTTTTTTTGAAATTGCTCTACGATTTTTTTTTCATGGAGTTATGCGTTGCTGAAGCAAAAATTTTCTTTCAATTTTTGATCGCATGCCCTGGGCGAACGAGTCCTTGTATCGAGGTTCCCAAATATGGCTTTTGAAGCTCAAATCTTCATCTTTCTGAAATCTCATTGCAATTTTTATTCGGTGACGTTTCCAAGCCATGATCACCATCCAAACGAGACCCTCCGAACCGCGAAATGGAAATTCGAACTGTGACCTCAGGTAGCACGCGCAAAAATAGCGACACAGGTGGCCCAAGGTTAGAACTTCAACTTTGAAGTCTTTCCTTCGAAACCATATCTTGGAATTCGCTCTACAATTTTTTTTCGTAAAGTTATTCGATTTTTAACACATACGGACGATTTCAACAGTACCTCCGGCATTGGCATCACTTAAAGTGGTGAAATCATCACGAGATCGGTACGACTATGCATGGAAATTGCACAACAGACTAAAAATTGAAAGACCATTTTTTGCTTCAGCAACGCATAACTCCATGAAAAAAAATCGTAGGGCAATTTCAAAAAAAGGGTTTTGAAGAAGATATTCCAAGCTTCAAAATGACTGTCTTGAAATCAAAATTCCGATACTGACCGACCCCGTGCGTTGTTTTGAAGTCGGAACATCAATACACAAATTTGGCACGAGATGGTTCAAAGGACCATAACTCAAGACAAAAAAAACATAAACGCAATCGAAAGTGAGCATCTGAAAGACGAAGCTTTAAGCTTTGAAATGCTTTTACAAACGACTCGCTAAATCAATTTTTCGCCGAATTACGAGACTTTGAAATCGAACATTTTTCGAAGCAAAAATTGGGTGGCCCGCTAATTTTTGTTAGGAGTGTACTATAGAGGCAGCCCAGCTTTTTCCAAATCCAATTCAGTTTATTAGAATTCGACCAGTAATTTTAAAACCACCCATGCGACGATAAGAAAAACCCCGATCTGAACAGCTTTGGTGATCAGGGTCCATTTGATGATCTGCTGTCTGGCAAAGGGAATCGTGTCATCTTTTTCATTCATAACGTATCTTCGAATGCCCAAGAAGTATTTGGCGATGTATTCCTCCCAGTTTATCTCCCTCACATCGAAGTTGAAGATAACTCGATCTACTGGATTCAAACGGCGCTTTAGTTCTTCAACGTTGTTCACGACGAATTCAAATTCGTGGGTTGTGAAGAATGCTAACGATTCCCCTCTTTTGCAGAACTTGCGGTAAAGGCGCTGAAATCTGCAACCATATTTGGTGTCATTTTAAAGTATACAACTTGTGGAAAGGTGGAAACGATCCTAACATATACTATGTATATTGTATACGAATGTATGATGTATATATCAGTTCTACACATTTTCAGCAATCGAGGACTTATTTGTACAGATTCCTATAACTTATTACCTTGGCTTTCCACCGGAAAACCGCATGTAAATGTCTGCCAGGATTGTGGACGGACCCAGCTCCAGTAGATCACTCAGCGTGCGCTTTATTTTACTATCGGTCATCCTCAATTTCGGACACGTGAATACGCCGCTCATGGCATACTTTGTCATACAGGTGTCGATCATTGATATGAACTCGCCCCACAATATGGGTTTGTACGACCCAGATACGCAGTTATAAACGCGTACATTGGGCACGAGTCTCGTACCTTCTCTAGTACCTGTTAATTATTCATATTATTGATTTTAGGCTTAAATTGAAGCATTTTCAATGAGCATTCTCAACATGATACATTCATACCGGTATATTACGAAAGACGGTAGTATTTGATTGAATAAGATTCCCCACTCCGCCAAACTTGGGTCCTTGGGGTAAAGAGACACGGTCGTCGAGCGCTTATTTCTTGAATGTACTTGGCGCAAGACTCTACCGAGTCTCTTGATACGTGTATATGGGGAATTCCACGCCAACTTGACCTATGAACTTCCCTCGCCATTTTCGATTTGCTTCAAAAAAAATTCTACAATTGTCCAAGTACTAAAACGGTCCCCTGAATTTTTTCAGATTTCTTGATCGCCCCTTTTTTTTCCATGAATCTTCAAACTACCAAATATTTCGACACTTTTTGAAAATCTCAAAAAATTCTCAAAAATGTCATATTCCACTGCGAACATCACGCTACTAAGTCCATGATGGCGCGAATTTTTTTTATATTTTTTTTCAACGTTTTTAATATAAACCTTGATAAAAAAAACTTGATAAAAATGTTAAAAGCGGTGAAAAAAAAGAAAAAAAATCGCACCATCAAGGGATTAGTGGCGTAATGTTCGTAGTGAATCATACAATTTTTGAGAATTTTTTGAGATTTTTGAAAAGGGTGGAAATATTTGGTAGTTTGAAAATTCATAACAGAATAATGGATCAATCGAAAAATTGGAAAAAAAAAATGAGGAGACCGTTTTCGAGTTGGGACAATTGCAGAAAACATTTTGAAGCAAATCGAAAATGGTGAGGGAAAATCATTGGTCATTTCAGTCATGTTTTTATATTAAAAACGTAAAAAAAAAAAAATAGAAAAAAAATTTGCGCCATCATGGACTTAAGCCGGGATTACGATCAACTTAACGTAACGTAACGTAACACAACGGAACGAACCTATAGTTCAAAACACCAATCACGACCACTGTTTTTACAAAACGCCCGCGCGCTCGCTAACTTTCAAAACTATAGGTACGTTCCGTTGTGTTACGTTACGTTACGTTAAGTTAAGTTGATCGTAATCCCGGCTTTAGTAGCATGAGGTTCGTAGTGAAACATGAGATTTTTGGGAATTTTTTGAGATTTTTAAAAAGTGTCGAAATATTTGGTAGTTTGAAAATTCATGAAGAAAAAACGGGACGGTCAGAAAATTTGAAAAAATTCAGGGTGTTACGTCCTACTCCACGTTCCTCTCGCCAACCTGCTATCATATCTCCTTGGATGATACCTTACCTCCTGCCTTCCTACCTCGCTATCTTTCTCACGCTAACCCGCTGCACACGGCACTCACAAGTGCATCGGTCTGCAATCCTCTAATCCCCACCTTTACCTCAAGACCTCAGGACTAACGAATTACGATTACAATAAGACTACTCCCCAGTCAACCTCCATCTCCTGTACATCTACTCAGGGCCGTTCCCAGCATATTGGGCACCTGGGGCAGTAGAAACTTGAAGCCGCCTTTTTTCATTTTTTTTCAATTTGATTTATTCTTTTGGGTTTTTCATTTTCTTGAGATTTCGAATGTTGTCTCAGAATGCCGCCTTTTCCAAATGGCGCCTGGCGCACTTGCCCCATTTGCCCATGCCTGGACACGGCCCTCCATCTACTCTCCTTTTATTCTTCCTAACCGACTCCTTAACCAACCTCTTTACAAAAGATTCCTATATCACCTAACCCATTCTACCAGTACGAAGTATCGACACTTATTACATATACACTTATAATCCTATATATAATAATAACTTATCAATAAAGTTATTAGTTCTTTAACCCTGTCACGTTTGTTCCACCGTCAACAATCCCTCAGTTATACTCTAGTATTTGAAACAGGGGACAAGATCCCAACTCAGACATAACAAGGGGACCGTTTTATTACGTGGAAAATTGTAGAATTTTTTTTGAAGCAAATCGAAAATGGTGAGTGAAATTCATTGGTCAAGTTGGCGTGGAATTCCCCATATATAAGTATATACGTATACTTATACACGGAAAGATTTAAACCCGACTGGTTATGGTTCTGCACACGACTCAGTCAGGTGCTAGCGAAAAATAGCGAATTCTGGTGCAGCACCACACTGAGTACTGTTTAGAACACGAACCATTCATGTGCGCACATGAATGAGTCGTGTGCGCACAGTAACGAGTCGTGTTCTAAACCGCACCTAGTGTGGTGCTGCACCAGAATTCGCTATTTTTCGCTAGCACCTGACTGAGTCGTGTGCATAACCGTAACCAGTCGGGTTTAAATCTTTCCGTGTATATACACATAAGGCACGAAAAACGCAGAAATCAATACATGCGTTACAAAAAATATGGTGTGCAGCAAGGGCTGAGTGGGCTTTTGACCTCGTGTGGTGGCAGTACTCGTCTTCGGCTCGCAGATGCACTCGTCTTTGACTCGTGCTCCCTCGCCTCCGACTAGTACTGCAAACTCCACACTTGGTCTGAAAAAGCCCACTTTACGCCCTTGCTACACAATACACTATTTCCTTTCCGGTACGGTGGGAGGAATTAGTATATTGTGCATCAAGGGAAGAAAATAGGTGATTTATACCGAGTGTGAATTTTGCAGCCCGAGGCGAAGCCGAGGGCCGCACAATCACACGAGGTAGAAAGCACCTATTCTTCCTTGATGCACACGATATTTTTTATTACAAGTGCACGAAAACACCGATTTTCCAAGCCGTATTGATGTCCGAGGTGACGTGTGACAACTGTCAACGTGACCTGTGAACACGGACGGGTTTGTACACAAGATGAACTCGCGCATGCGCATGTCGTAGAGAATCCATTTTCTTCCCCTTAGACCATACAGGATGGACCGCGCATTGCGGTGGTGGGGGTACTGCCAAGTAAAGCGACAAAGATAGCACTAGCGATGTATATAGACACATGAATATGTCTCATTCGTGCTAACACTTGAAATCGAGTAGGCTTAGTTATGATCGAGAGAGTTATGCCACAGAGGCTATGGGGCACATAAACGTGGCAACGCAGCAACACGACTTGGCAACGTTTACTCCACTAGTGGAGCACAGTTTCCTTGTCTTACGAATGGTCGAGTATTGTCCGTCCTGTTCCCATTACTCGGCGGCAGTCCTCCCAATGCTTTAGCATAGGCAATGCGCGGTCCATCCTGTATGGTCTAAGTTCTTCCCGCTCCCTAGGGAAGAAAATGAACTCTCAACGACATGCGCATGCGCGAGTTCGTCTTGTGTACCACGAGAGACAAACTGCCATTTTACTCTCGCATAACAGCGAGGAAAATCGGGTTTTCCGTGCACGTGTGATAAAATAGTATATTTCGTATCAAGGGCGTAAAAGTTTATACCCGCGTGTGATCGCCGTGCACGAGGGTCAGCGAAGCCGGCCCGAGTGATTACGGCATCACACGAGGGTATAAAGTATAACGCCTGTGTTGCGAACGATATTTTTCGATGCAGTTGGCGTAAAATTCGATTTTATCTAAGCAGAACAAGTTGTAAAATCGGATTTTACGCCCATTGCAACGAAAAAGTACATTCCCTCCCGCCCCAGCGCCATTGCCAATCTGATCGACGCGCATCAAAGAAGGCCTATTCCGTGCGCTTATTATGAAAAATACAGTGTGCAACTGGGGGGGATGGCCATTTCTGCCTCGGGTGAGACGTTTTTAGCACGAGTCGTAGTAGAGTTTTACTACGACTCGTGCAAACGTCTCACCCTCGCTTGACATGGCAACCCCCCCCCCCCCCCCCCCCCCCCCCCCCAGTTGCACAATATACTAGTTTTGGACCGCCTTACTGTACACTGGTCATGATTTCCGTAGGTGAGCAGACACGAAAAGTTTGTGTCACTGGCTTAAGATCGTACCCCGATTTCTCATAAAAACCTGAAAAGTGAGTGTATTGGGAACCTTAGAACCTCGATACGCCAACTAGTGGCAGAAAATAGAACTACTCAAAGAAGGCTAAAATTTCAAAGCCACGCCGATTCCAAGGATCCCAATACCGCGAAGTTCTGTGGACGCGGAACGCTAGGGATACCAACCCAAAAAGGGTCCTATTTTATGGGAAGTGAGCTGCAGCAGCAGTGTAGTAACTTACTCGATGTTTCTAGTAAAATCACTAGAAATCACTGGAAACCCTATCAAAAAAATCCACATGGGAAACCATGTGGGTCTTCCAGGTACCCAGTTCCCAGGAGAATTTTGCCAGGAAAACCATCTGGGATGTGGGTCTCCCAATAAGATCCCATGTGGGATGTGGGTATCCCCATAAACCCATGTGGGATGTGGGGTATCCCCACAGGAATATACCTCATACACAGAATATCAGTCAAATAATTGAAAAATCAAGTCTTATTTCGTGGGAAATAAAACCCAATCGTCGATGTTTGATATGCTCAATCAAACGATCGACTTTTGTTGCTAGTTATATACCTATATTATTGATTGAATACAATTTTTCTAGCGAGCCTACATGAATATGATATCTATAGCCTATGTAGGCCAGTTGATATGTGGATTTACAGTTTTAACTAACCTAGATTGCTGGTATACCCATATTACCCACATGGGTGTTCAATCAAACCTTGTGAATTCATGCGTATCTAGGTTTCTCACCAGAGCAACATGGCCCACCAGCAACCTATGTAAGATACGTATGAATTCACAAGGTTTGAGTGAACACCCATGTGGGTAATATGGGTATACCAGCAATCTAGGTTAGTTAAAACTGTAAATCCACATATCAACTACCGTTACCTACCCAAATTCTCCTGGGAACTGGGAACCTGGGAGACCCACATGGATTCCCATGTGGATTTTTTTGATAGGGGTAGCTCCCTAACAGCCCCATCTAGGTTACTATAACAGAGCCATGCGCTTTCCCAATACCCCATGTAGGTATATAACAAACTCATACGGGTTCCTAGGAGTCCTACATGGTTCACCAAAACTTCCATGTGGGTGCCTAACAAACACGTGTTGGATCCCAGACGTCCTATGTGGGTGACCAACAAACCCATGTAGGCTTCTGCGACACCCACATCGATTTTCATGACTCCCATGTGGGTTACTAGCAGAACCATGTGGATGACCAACAAACCCATGTGGGTTCCCAGCCAAACCATGTGGTTTCCCAGAAAAACCATTTGGGTTCCCATGTGTCCCACCTGGATTTTTTCAATGGGGAATCTAGTCACTAGATTTCTAGTCCAGAAATCTAGTGACCAATGATCACTAGATTTCTAGTGATCTCTAGTGATTTTACTAGAAACATCTAGTAAGTTATTAAACTACTGCTGCAGCTCACTGTGCATGAAATAGCACCCTTTTTGGGTTGGTATCCCTAGCGTTCCACGTCCACAGAATTTCGCGGTATAATGCTCTGTATATCAACACATATCGATCTCATTAGAATATGCGACCGAAAATCACACTTCGGTTAATGTAAACCATTGACATTAAACATACCAATCTCCCAGGCGGCAGCTATAAATAAATTGACGCACGTATCAACAGGTATCAGATCCATTACAAGCTGGCCTTTTCCGTATATGCATCTGAACATTCCCTTCCCTGTAGCAGCCACGAGACTCGTTGGCCCGTTGAAACTGTCTACCCATCCGGGCATTGGCTCCTTCCAGGCGGCTGCGACGATAGAGGGTCGCACAATAACGATCGGTAACTCGGTCGAATATCCTGCGACCACGTTTTCTGCCAGGGCTTTGCTGAAGGTGTAAGTATTTGGATGATCGCCCATTAACCTGAAAATCGTTTCGAAACCAGCAATCATATCGACGTGAAGATATTCACGTTGTCGTTGCGATATTACCCTTCAACAACCCGCGATGAACACTACTTCAATTACCTGGGTGTGATCAATTCCAAAAGGTCGTCTTTCAGACCTACGACACAATTCTTCACTGTATTCGGGTCGGCGGGTGGCGAATATACGCGTTCCTCAATCATTGGGAAAATGCAATTCGCGTAAGCCGTGGAGACGTGAACGATGGAGCAAAGGTTGGTCATCTCTCGACATAACTCCAGCAGAACTCTAGTGCCCTCAGTGTTCGTCGACACTGCGATTTTCAGAGGTTCATTGAACCTAATTGTCGCTGCTAGGTGAAATACCACCGACACTCTCTTCTGCAGAAGGCGCCTGTCTTCAACGGAGATGCCTAGGTCGGGCAGGATGATCTCCCCAGAGATAGGAACGAGCCAATCCTTTCGGTCCGTCCTCAAGGAACGGACCTCGTCGAAAGCGCTGGAGGACATTATCTCATCAACTCGGTCCTGAGGGAGGATTTCTTTTTTCTCCCGAATCAGAACGTAGATTGGATCAATGTCAGGGCAGGATCGAAGGAGCTTTTCCACTAGCATTTTTCCCATAAAGCCCGTGGCTCCGGTAATGAAGACGGCCTTGCCATGGTACCATTTAGCGATGTCGGACTGTACCTCCATGTCAACGAGTCGATCACTGTAATTTTTTGAATTTATATGTTTCAAAATCGGTTCGTTCCCTTTGATCGCAACGTTAATGTTTCTATTTTGGGTTGGTTGACTTTCGCACACGAAATGGGTGCATGCAATATAATCGGCACAAAACCGGTAAAAGCAGATCCTCAATTAGACTGCAGCGAAAAAACGATCTTTTTCAAAAGCAGCAGGCTGTCCCTAACTTGATGCTCTAACTTTTATACCGTTTCGACCCACTCTGTTCAGCTATGCTTTCGTGATCATGAACTATTAGAATTTCGCTTCCATGTGGAGCTTTAGAAACTCACTAGATGAGCGCTTATTTTTTAATGTTTAAATACAAAAGGGCACATAAATCTTTCAGATACTGCATCTGGACCCTGTAGAAACCAGATCCGACGGTCTTAACAGTTATGAAGAATGAAAATTCATCCTTATTTCATTCCAGCCCTTCGAATGCACCACTTTGAATTCGAACTGCGCAGAATTAAGGCTGAAACACACTAGTGCACAGCACCGCACGGCGCCGCACCGAAAACAGTGGTGCATCGTATTTTTTCTGTACTTTCTCATAAAAGTGTGCATGATTTTCATTATAAAATACGATGCACCACTGTTTTCGGTGCGGCGCCGTGCGGTGCTGTGCACTAGTGTGTTTCAGTGTGTTTCAGCTTTTAATGTCTCAAATTTTGACATACACCACTTGCCCTGCGATCTTTTCCTCCGTACATTATCATGGAATTAGGATTATCTTTCCAAGTGACTTTGAATGTAGGTACTGTAATATTTTATGGATTGTTAGCAAACATATTATCTTTACTTATATTAGAATTTTAGATGATATGGATTGGGTCTCATTCGAATAATAAATAAGGTCATAAACGGTTTCTAATTGATATTGTATGTATGATTAGAACATTTTTCATAGTCACCCAGTTTAACCATGTAAGATTAAAATTATTCATTCATTCCTTATTTCAGTCACACACAAACACAGTTAAAATTGTTGTCTTTCGTGAATAACATTGGAGAGGGTATGTTTATGATTCGAAATAATTTATACGTAAAAATGAATAGCGACGAGTCAATTATATTAATAACTTATCTCTTGAATGTTTATTGTTAAGGGGGGGGGGGGGGGGGGGGTAAGGTTAATTCGACACAAAAAAAGCATATTTTCGATAATTTTTTTTGATGACATAGTCAATGTATATTTATTTCTATAATTACTATGTGATGAAGTAACATTTGAAGAATATTCTGTGAAATTTTCATTGATAATCATGAAGAAATGAGCGATTGACAGCGAATCTCCGCGGACGTCTAAAAAAAAGTTTCATTGCGGTGACGTTCATAATTCCTCACTGGATCATTAAAAATCGAAAAACCAAAATGATTTTATTAGTAGATAAGTTTCTGCAGGTAACCCTGTCGAGTTTTTTTTACTTTTCATCACCTATGGTGATTTAAGAAAAGTATTGGTTTCGGTCGAAAAGTGCAGGATTTGCTAATTTCAACGAATCTTTACGTTTCCTACCCTCTGGAATCTAAAAAACAGGTTTTTAGAAAATGTCGGTCTGTCTGTCGGTCTGTCGGTTGGGCGGTCTGTCGCATGAATCCGCGCGATGATCTGAGAAACGGCTGGATGGAAAATTCTGAAATTTGGAGGACTTGACATTCGAATGACGGGAATGAAAAATTGGCATATCCCATTAAATTCGAACGTTCGCTCCTATCGGAAATTAGTTGACTTTCAATTTTATATGTGTATACTTTACTTTTTCTTTGTTTAACTTTTTATTTTTGATATTTCCAAAATCAAAATGATGAAAAGTGCTGCGAAAAACATCGTCTTTGTCATCTTTACTGATTTTTTTTTTTATCAATTTTTCGATTTTTTACAGCACTTAGAGGTCCAAATACCGATTTTTCATAAAAAAAATCGGAATTTCTGTTGTCTTAAAACATCTTGAAAGTGAAAAAAAAAAAAAAAAAAAAACTCGACAGCGTTACCTCGTTCTTTATGTAAAGAAAAAGTGTGCAACATTTCAAAAGGATCGGTGCAGTAGATTTTGAGCTAGAGACATCACCGACTCTAAAAAAGTTAAGTATGAGAAAAACAAGTTTCAAAGTTTCAAAGATTTTCACACCGCAAAACGAAATTTTTTTTTTTCCTACTTACACTGAATCATCGAGCTTCATAAGCACGGAGAGAAATTCCTCGTAGAAACTACCATACAGTTATTGCAGTTTGAAGACAGAACGGAGGTATAAACAGACCTACCATACTTTTCTCGTGGTTCGTCCAATAAAATCTTGTCCGAGGACCGAGTCACAATAATATCACGGCTGAGACCACATTTTATTGGATGAACCACGAGAAAAATATGATATAGGTCTGTTTATACCTCCGTTCTGTCTTCAAACTGCAATAACTCTATGGTAGTTTCTACGAGGAAGTTCTCTCCGTGAAGAGAAAGGGCTTTCAGCTAGGATGTCTAGTGCATCTTTTGGCTCCTGTTAAAATTTCTTTTTTCGGCATAGACATTGAAAAGTCACTCTTTGACGCCTGTTTTCGATCCACAAAGTGTCACTTTATACGGTTGATTTCAGAACTGCCCTATAAAGTCTTTATACGGCAGTCTGGATGCGCAGTTCGAAGTGCGCATTCCAAAGCTGCCGTATAAAGTCTTTATACGGCAGTTTCGATGCGCGGTTCGAAGTGCGCGACAGATCGCACCATAACCTCACTCTTCGTCTAGTGAATCTCAACAGGCGTCAAAGTGACTTTTCATGCCTATTTCGAAAAAAAATACAGTATGGGGCGCACCCGTATTCGTCCATAATTGCTTCGTTTCCGGGTAGTGGGCGCGCAGCGGATTGCCGTCGTTGATGAATACTCTTTGTTAGCACCCGCATACTATATAGTGAGCGTTATCACACGCAAAAAACAGTGCTGTCGAATTTACTCTATGGGTTCCGGTTCGGCTGCTAGACCGATCGGACGTATCAGAACAAATAACAGAAGAGAGTTTCAAGAAATATAGTATATTAACAGTGAAATTAAGCAAAAGTATAAGGGGTGATCTCCCTCAAGCGGGACACTTTTCTGCGCATAGGTCACCGATTTTGGTGCCACGCGAGATTTTGACTCCTAACCGATCCCCAACAAGGAATCTAAAGCCATTCGCCTTGGTATCAAGTGGTTCGGAAGTTATTCGATGTTCAAAATATGAAAAAATCTGTTTTCGAGCGCACGGAACGATCTTTAGGCGTACGTAACTTCGGTTTGAGCGATCATACAGATGTTTTTCACTAGTGATTCGGAATCGCAAAACTTTCACCTTTCACGCTGTGAGCTCAGAAATTTTGGAAAAAAAATTTTTGACTACGATTTTTTCAAAAAACTTTTGTTTTTCAGTTTTCGAAACGAAGGCCATAATTTTTGATGATGAATATTTTACTGTAGGTAGTCCTTTGAATACTGAAGAAGCTCTGAAATTTGTGGAAGGGTGTTCGGCCTCGTTTTTGTTCAAATAATTCGACGATGAATTTTAATCATTGGAGTAACGCGCCTGGAGTCTTTTTGTTCAACCAATAGGCCATAGTTTTCACTATAAAGATTTTACGAAACTTGACGTATTCAGAAAAATTGCTATCAAGGAATCATGAAATTTAAAATTTTAAAAAATTTTAAATTTTAAATATAAAATTTTATGATTCTCTCATAGCAATTTTTCTGAATACGTCAAGTTCCGTAAAATCTTTATAGTGAAAACGATGGCCTATTGGTTGAACAAAAAGACTCCAGGCGCGTTACTCCAATGATTAAAATTCATCGTCGAATTATTTGAACAAAAACGAGGCCGAACACCCTTCCACAAATTTCAGAGATTCTTCAGTATTCAAAGGACTACCTACAGTAAAATATTCATCATCAAAAATTATGGCCTTCGTTTCGAAAACTGAAAAACAAAAGTTTTTTGAAAAAATCGTAGTCAAAAAGTTTTTTTCCAAAATTTCTGAGCTCACAGCGTGAAAGGTGAAAGTTTTGCGATTCCGAATCACTAGTGAAAAACATCTGTATGATCGCTCAAACCGAAGTTACGTATGCCTAAAGATCGTTCCGTGCGCTCGAAACCAGATTTTTTCATATTTTAAACATCGAATAACTTCCGAACCACTTGATACCAAGGCGAATGGCTCTGGATTCCTTGTTGGGGATCGGTTCGAAGTCAAAATCTCGCGTGGCACCAAAATCGGTGACCTATGCGCAGAAAAGTGTCCCGCTTGAGGGAGACTACCCCATAAATATTATGGCAAAAATAGAATAATCAAAGCTCAATAGTTAATAATAACCCAATTAGTTCCGGATAAACCTGCGGATGGTTACGATTAAAATCGATTAAGAAAAATAAAATTCAAGGCAAAGAAGGCGAGAGTGTAAGAAAGTAGGCATAACAACCAAGAGCAAGAAAAGAAACTGAGCAACGGAAGAATTAAAACGAACAGAAGGGTGGAGCCTGGTGTCTTCCAAGCAGGAATTAGGTAGGGGAGAGTCCCATAGTACCGGCCGGCATGCAGTATTGGCCACTATCAGTTTTAGCGATTCTACGGTATATCGGGTTGATTGTATATCGGTTTGCATGTTCGTCGACGAGCCATGTATCGGCTGCAACAGTTAAAATCAACCCGATATACCGTAGAATCGCTAAAACTGATAGTGGCCGATACTGCATGCCGGCCGGTACTGTGGGACTTTCCCCTATATGTTTTCCTTTATTAACAACCAAGTAATTACTAACTAACTTAAAAAAAAAAATAAATAAAAAAAAATAAAAAAAATAAAAAAAGAACACTTAGAGTAGGTCCTAGGCGAAAGTAAATAATATTGTAGATTAGATTAGTCGATATCAGTCGTAAGGATTAAGGTTAGGTCTAAGATAAAGAGCAGGACTAAAGCTAATAGGAGGAAAATTAGGTTAAGAACAGTAAGGTCATATGGAGTCAATAAAAAAGGGGAATAAAAGAGAAAGAAAACTGATCAGTTTAAGTCCGGAAAGTTCATACAAAATACAAAAGACATCAAATACGAAACTCAGTCCAGTGAAAGGAACGCAAGATGGGGCTGTTAAAAGCCCGAGAACAGGGGCAATACAGTATCAAAAACCAACACAGATCACCGAAATATCTCCAGCCAAAAATAGTTCAACTCCAATAAAAGATACAGGGACAACGAGATCAGAACAAAACTTAGAGGAAATAGAAGAGGGACTTCAATCACCAGGGACATCCATTGTGAGACAGGACTCAAAAGAGAGAGAAGAGTCGGAAAGTAATAACAACACGAAGGGGTTTGATAAGAATTCATATCTGAGTCAAAATCAAAATAGATACTCTGGAACCTCATTTCCTCCATTCATTGTCTATCTGATAGATCCGGGACAGAATTCTAATCTAGGGAATCTCCCCCCAGCAGTAGTAGGTAAGAAATTAAGAAGAGCAAGAATCAAGATAAAAGTAGTCACCAAAGCAGGTCCTGAAAAAACGGTACTCCAGTTTTTCACTTGGGAGGAGGCAAATGATTTCGTGGAAGTAGGAATCGAAAGATTGAACCCAAACTGGAGGGCAATCATTCCAAACAATAGTAGGGGAAAGTGTTGTACCTTGAACATAGTGTACCTTGAAACACGTCCTCGATTTTGTAATTGTAGTGACACCTTTAGAAAAATCACCATAGTTTGTTATCAATAGCAGCGTACAGTGAACTATTAATCGAAATTCGCATCATTTTCTCCGTCACATCGGCGTTTATATCGATTGAAAGATTTGGGCGTCAGAATCCAAGAGTTTTGTGATTTCGTTAGCGATTTTTCAAAGTCGTAATAATGAATTTCCGGGAGATCTCTTTCGAGGATTAGATACATATACACCTTGTAAGTATACCGTAAAATATATGTTGAATATAAACACAAGCTCCAAATATGCACACCTTACTTCTAAAAACGTGTACCCTCTTGTACCTTGAGACACACAAGCATCGTGTACCTCGAGACACTGTTCTTATGTACAATTAGATATTTTTCTGGTTTTTCGACTGTAGATCATCACGCCATGAAGGAAAACGCGAAAAAAGTTGAAAAAAAAAAAAAAAAATCCCCCCCCCCCCTCCCCCCCGCCAAAAAATGTATAAACCGAAATGTTAATTATTCGTTCAATTCACCAATAACAATCTGTCATAAATTTCACTCCGCGGATGGCGTTTCAAGGTACAAGAGGGTATGTTTCAAGGTACATGATGGTGTTGTACCTTGGTGCATGTTCCAAAAAAATTTCAAAAATTCCTGACCAAAAAACTACTTTCAACGAAAGAATGAATCCCAGTAGGGTTTGTCATGAAAAGGTTGTTCTTCAAAATGATATCAATGACAAGTCAAAATGTTCAAAAATTTCCATCTTATAAGCAAAAATCAAAAAAGTGTCCCAAGGTACAACACTTTCCCCTATATATAAAATAGGCATCATACATAGATTCCCACTAGAATTCGAAGAAGAGGATTTTTGGGAAGGGCTGGATGACGAATCAAAAGAGTACATACAAGGAATCGAATTAATGAAAAAGAGAGTGGAGGAAGAGAATGAAGAGGGAGAAACTATTATCAGCTATCAAAGAATAGGTACTATTAAAGTTTTTTCAACTTCCACCCTCCCTGAGGCTATTTATCTATATGAGGCTCTTATGTTAGTAGAGAATTTTAACCCAAAAATAAAAAGATGTTTCAAGTGCCAGAGATTCGGTCACTTGAGCCTAAATTGCAGCTTTCAGATAAGGTGTTACAGATGTGGGGAAAACCACAATGAAGAAAATTGCGAAAATAATATTTCCTGCGCAAATTGTAAAGGTAATCATTTAGCTTCCGATCAAAAATGCATCATTTACTGTTTCAATGTGGAATTAATGGAACTTAGATCCAAATTGGATTCCAATATAAAAGAGGCAACGGTCCTAATTAGAGAAAAATTCAAGAAATTACATAGCATAACTATAAGAGACACGATAATCGTATCTTCAGCAGAGGACGAAAATATTTACCATACCAACAAAGCTCTTCTGAACATAATAACAACTCCATCAAAAGAAGCCACCAACCGAACAGGAGAAAGGACAATCACAGCTCAGGATATCGAAAGAGAACAGTATGATCTAGCTTCAACAAGCCAGATCGATCAGAGAAGGGGAGACATAAATAAGCAGGTGAATAAGGCGGTACAAGAAATAATGGATAAATTCAAGATTTCTCTAGCTCTCAAATACGGGGAGGATTCAGATATATATAAGTCATACGAAGAAATAGAAATTACAAAAAATAAGGTAGACAATAAAAACGTTCCAGAAGCTTAGGGTAGTAATTCTCCAAATAAGAATAAGTATAATAATAAAATAAAAAAAAAAAAAAAATTTATTTTAGAGAAATAAGTCAGCCCTAGCAATACCTTCTATTGTCTATAGGAGGGATTTTGTAGGGCCTTCGGATGAGATCGGGAACCTCAGTGATTTCTCTCGATCAGAGAGTCTTGCTGTAGTTAGAACGATCGGGTAATTTAAAAATTAAAAAAGAAATAAGATAGGAATAAGGAGATAGAATAAGAAAAAAAACACCAGGAAATTAAATTAGAGTATAAAAATCAAATTAGTAATAGAGACATAAGAGAGCGAAAACCAGTTGGTAGCAATAAATAATATATAAAAAAAAAAAAAAAAAAAAAGGGGGGAGTTCAGAATTTAATAGGTTAAGGAAAATCAGATAGAAACTCTTAATAATAAGAAGTCAATCTAAAAATGAATTAAGAAAAATAAGAATGGTAGAAAATAGGGATGTGGGTTTGTTATAAATTAGTAAATATATACTAGGATAGGGAAAAATAATAGGAAAATCACAATGGACATAATAGTATGGAATGTCAACGGGATAACATCTAAAGTTCAGGAGATAGAAATTCTGCTAAAGGAATGTGACGTTCTGTGCATATCAGAATCAAGACTATCACAAGGTTCGAGATACTCCCCAATATTCAGAGGACACAATGTTATTAGACAAGACAGAGAAACGGGTCAAGGGGGAGGCCTTCTAGTTATCCTTAAAAATAATATAAGCTATTCCAGGATCACAATAAGCAGTATACCGGATGGAATAGATATAATAGGATTAAAGTTTAGTTATGACAAATAGGATTATAACCTCTTTAGCCTATATATCCCGCCGCAAACGAGGCTGGATAAAAAAGATCTTAAAGAATTTATGCAGACGCTGGAAAAACACGATAAAGTGATAATAACAGGAGACTTTAATGCACATCATAACTACTGGGGCAGTGATCTATGGAACCATAGGGGAGAGATGCTCTTCGACATTATTCTAGACACCAATCTGAATATCTTAAACAATAATGAACCTACTAGGCTACATCATGACCCTCAGAGAAAGAGCGTCCCGGATATCTCCATGGCCTCACCAGATATCAGTTTAATAATAAAGTGGGACACTATAAAGGATTTGATGGGTAGTGACCACTTTCCATTAAGTATAAGAATAGAAAAAGGAAATTCTCACAAGGACCTTACCCTAACAAGAATAGGTCTAACAAAGGTAAACTGGGGGAAGTTCAGAGAAGATCTAATAATAGCTTGTAAAAATATTCCTAAGCTAAACAAACATAATTATGTAAGGGAATACAGTGCTCCCTCACTAATTTTAACCTCTCTAACATTTTACCTCTCCGCCGTCGGAGGGGAGTAGGTCCCCCACTATAGCCTGGCTGTTCGGGTCGGCGCATGACGATGCGCCGTAACTATACGTCTGTGTACTGTAACGTGTCCGACCGGGGTCGGCTATGATTGGTCGGCGTGAATACCGACTAACTGAAGAAACTCGAAGAAATGAGCGAGCGACGCTTGTGACGTCACAAGCGTAAGCAAAAGGGTATATAAACACGCGTCGACAGAGCTCGACAGCGCACTTGTGGTATAGCACCCGGCGACTCACAACCACTCATTAGAGCGCAATCGTGGTATAGCATCCCAGGCGACTCATTTGATATTGAACTAAGGATCTTCCAAAGGCAATAAAGTAGAATCATTAAATTCACGATACTTAGACAATTCAGAAATTATTTCAAAAGCAATTCTAATATCACCTACCCGGGTATAGAATCATTATATTATATCGAGCATTAGCTATAGCAGCATTGTTACGAACGGTTAAAAGAAAAGAGAAATTACGGTTAAAATAGCCTTTAACATAGGATGAAATAGAATAAGTTAAATGTACGAAATTTTGTTGATATTTTATTTGATTTAACAATACAGGAAATCAAATTGCTACTTATAAATTTTGCCTGGTATTTTCTTATCATCCTGTTTGACATTAATAAATACCAGAATAAGCCGAGTAGTTACAGCTTTGGCGAACAACGGTAGAAGCGAACGACATTGGCGTAAAAACCTGTGTTCGAGGGCCAACCGTTGGAAACCCGAGTCTGACAGGCAGTCTTGGTGTAAAAACCCGGATCTGTAGTTAGTCAATAAAATCATCAATAGCAGGGAGACAGGCTTGGCGTAAAAACCCGGCTCTGTAGTTAGAATTCTGAATCTTAAATTCAGAACCAATACGGCTTTGGTAATTAAACCTATCCGAGTCCGGTAGCTAGCGTAGGGAGATAAAATCTGAATAAGGTGGCTTTTGCATGGTAGACCCATCCTTTTCCTCACCTTTCAGTACGAGGAGTCCGTAATAATACTTAATAAATTAAATTTCAGAAAATAGATAAATTTCGAACCCGTAGCAACCGACTTTTACTATAACCAGAAGGTTCGTAAAAGCCGAAACGTTACATTTGGCGCCCAACGTGGGGCTCCTCAGTATTAAATTCATTTGGAAAATAAATTCAATACTTCAACTTAAAATCAATTTAACAAATGCAACGTAAATTCAAGATATAACTTCATATTCATCAAATTTCAAATTCAAATTAAAATTAGCTTCAATTTTGCAAAATAGAGTCATTGTTCAAGGGTTCCTTAGAAAAATAGACCGATATAGCATTGCCTATCAGACTCGGTTTTGAATAAACATAGTCCGGGACCGATAGGAAAATGCCAGGCAACGGTAGTATTAATAATAGAGTAGATCCTATTATCGAGAGATTAGGGACTCAGGGACATGATTCACAAATAGTTAGCGTCAATTCTTCGCCATCGACAGCAGCCATGAATCCGGCAAATAATTATAATTCAAATATAAAAGATCCATGTGCGAGAATATTTGAGGCACTAGCTAGGTTAGAAAAAAATTTTGACAGTAAATTCGAAAGCCTAGAACGCACCATCCTAAACAACAAGGCTGACGATGTCGAAGAACGGGCGAGAAACAAGGAACATGTAAACGAGACATTAGTAGGTCACGAAATTAGAAATCAAAAACAATTAGTTGGATTAAATGAAACTTTGCAGCAAGTCTCGGCAAAACTGAATACCAAGGTGTCAGATGATAAATTTCAAATCGAGTCACGCGAAAAGATGGTGTGCCATGACCGAATGGCTAAAGACGAAATCATAAAAAGTAAAATCATTAAAGCTCAAGAAAATGATAACGAGCCATTTGAAAGTTTGAATATCAGATATGAAATATTGAAACCCGTGATAGCAGCTGTGCTGAGACTAGTTGACAAAAGTAGAGTCAAAACAAAACAAATAACATTCGGATACGAAAACAAAGCCGTATACTGCGGGCAAGGGGGCAAGCATGGTGAGCGCTTCCTGCAGAAGCAGGTATACCGACTAATAAACAGCTTACAATACAAGATGCCAACACGTAATTATAACTTAGATAAAAGATTTTATAAATCAAATACGAATAGTACAATTAACAAAAGGAGGAGAGTTAATCCCCGAGCAAATAGATCCAATTCAGCTACAAAAATAGGAAGGATTAAGTTAATTGAATCACCAATACTATTCGACAATTAAAACATAAATAAATTGCAATATTAAAATCAAATTTATTATCAATAAAATAGGTCGTAACGCTAAATTTGGTAAAACATTCATTAAGCAAATAAAATTTCAAGACTTCGATAAATCATGAGGTTAGGTATCAGTAAGTGACAGTATTAGGTCACTAGGTTCGGTATTATAGTATGTGAAAAGGATTAGTGAGAGGATTAGGATTAACGAGTTAATTCCCAGTATTGAAGGATCACAATTTAAAGAGCGATTTAAAGTCCAGATATAAGGAAATGCTTTAAATGTAAGTGTAGCAGCTGCGAAATTGCATACAAGGCAGCGACGCACTGCCAGAAGAAGACTTGAATCAAATATGCAC
This sequence comes from Tenthredo mesomela, assembly GCA_943736025.1. Classification (NCBI taxonomy): domain Eukaryota; kingdom Metazoa; phylum Arthropoda; class Insecta; order Hymenoptera; family Tenthredinidae; genus Tenthredo; species Tenthredo mesomela. The sequence continues at coordinate 9,736,330 of OX031016.1, read as the reverse complement.
CTGGAAGGTACAAGATGACATCAAGCACCAAACGATTGCACAAATCGACCGAGCCGATACCTAAAAGAAACGAATTAGACGATAACAACAACGAGATAATAACAACCGGATAGAACAACATAATTAACACATACCTGACTGATGAGGGATTAAACTACATCAGCAAATAGATTGAAGAAGGCTTGAATGTGGAGGTGCCATTAACCAAATCCAAACCAAGAAGTAGCAAAGACGTCATCTTAAATAAAAAGGGGCTACGGAAAATTAAGTCAAATGAAAACCAGGAGGCTACGAATAATGCTAGCCATATAGGGAGTGTCAACTTACCTTGGAAAATGCAGGCGTTAAGCATATCAGAACGCACTGCTGCACGACGGAAGAGTTGATGGTGAAGAGGGGGTGTGGAAAATTATAGATCAGCATAGACCACATGAACCAAAGTATCTGATACACCAGCATTACCGGAGGCTTTGAGATGTCACTATGAGGTGGAGGTAGAGACATCTAGACGGCAACTAACACCGTTCGTGAATCCGATGCTACCAGAACACATCGTCAAGTTCGAATTCTCGGAACCTCGCAGGTTGAAAATATTATCAAGACCAAAAGGGACTTTAAGGAAGTTCATCGCCGACGGAGATAAGGTCCATCAATGTGAATTTTCCAGAAGCAGCGAAGCATTTTATAATGAAAAATTCAATTGATGGAAGGGGGCAATGTAACGTGTCCGACCGGGGTCGGCTATGATTGGTCGGCGTGAATACCGACTAACTGAAGAAACTCGAAGAAATGAGCGAGCGACGCTTGTGACGTCACAAGCGTAAGCAAAAGGGTATATAAACACGCGTCGACAGAGCTCGACAGCGCACTTGTGGTATAGCACCCGGCGACTCACAACCACTCATTAGAGCGCAATCGTGGTATAGCATCCCAGGCGACTCATTTGATATTGAACTAAGGATCTTCCAAAGGCAATAAAGTAGAATCATTAAATTCACGATACTTAGACAATTCAGAAATTATTTCAAAAGCAATTCTAATATCACCTACCCGGGTATAGAATCATTATATTATATCGAGCATTAGCTATAGCAGCATTGTTACGAACGGTTAAAAGAAAAGAGAAATTACGGTTAAAATAGCCTTTAACATAGGATGAAATAGAATAAGTTAAATGTACGAAATTTTGTTGATATTTTATTTGATTTAACAATACAGGAAATCAAATTGCTACTTATAAATTTTGCCTGGTATTTTCTTATCATCCTGTTTGACATTAATAAATACCAGAATAAGCCGAGTAGTTACAGCTTTGGCGAACAACGGTAGAAGCGAACGACATTGGCGTAAAAACCTGTGTTCGAGGGCCAACCGTTGGAAACCCGAGTCTGACAGGCAGTCTTGGTGTAAAAACCCGGATCTGTAGTTAGTCAATAAAATCATCAATAGCAGGGAGACAGGCTTGGCGTAAAAACCCGGCTCTGTAGTTAGAATTCTGAATCTTAAATTCAGAACCAATACGGCTTTGGTAATTAAACCTATCCGAGTCCGGTAGCTAGCGTAGGGAGATAAAATCTGAATAAGGTGGCTTTTGCATGGTAGACCCATCCTTTTCCTCACCTTTCAGTACGAGGAGTCCGTAATAATACTTAATAAATTAAATTTCAGAAAATAGATAAATTTCGAACCCGTAGCAACCGACTTTTACTATAACCAGAAGGTTCGTAAAAGCCGAAACGTTACAGTACGCATCCTGCACTCCGCCCATGGACATAGTGGGGGGCCCTCGCTAATATTTTTATACCCCGGATCCGTGAAAATTAGTGAGGGAGCACTGTACAATCATTTCATAAAAATCATTAAAACAGCCCTAGAACAATCAGGAGCTCAGATGCTGAACCAGGACGGTATAAGGATAAAACCCAGAGCCCCAGTTCCATGCAGATGGTGGGACAGTGAATGTGACCTAGCAGTAAATTTAAGAAGATCCACTCTTAAAGAATATAGAAGATTTAGCTCAGAGGAAAATCTACTAATTCATGAAAACGCAGCAAAAGAGGCAACAAAATTATTTAAAAAAAAAAAAATGCAAATTTTAGGAAATTTTGTGATTCGTTAAACCCGTCCATGGAAGTAGGGAAAATTTGGAGTGCCTTAAAAGGTTTCAAAAACAGAACATTACAAAAAACATCTAATTCCAGGGATACAAACAGATTAGAGGAAAATTCCAGGGTCAAGACTGCCTTTGAAAAAATAGCTAATAATCAAGGAGAAACAATAATAGAAATTAATGGGGATATGCATTCAGATTATAACTCATCTCTAAATGCTCCCATTTCAATACAAGAACTAGAACATGCTATCGATCAGGCAAAAAATAAATCAGCTCCTGGGCTAGATCAGATTTCATATGAAATAATTAAACAGTTTCCAATACAAGCTAAATGGTTGCTGGTGAGGTTGTTTAACCTAATATTACAAGAGTGTAGGATACCAAACGAGTGGAGGGAATATAAAGTAACGTTCATAGCAGGGCCGGATTATCCATGTAGGCAGAAAGGCACTGTCGCAGGGCCCCCACCATCAAGGGGCCCCCACCAAAATTTGAAACTCAATTTTTTTTTTTTTTTTTTAATACCAACAGATTTTTTTCCATTTTAAGTGATACAATAGGGTATAGGGGGTTGAGGTCTGAGGACATTATTTGGAATTCAGTTATTGTAATAAGAAATCATAGAAAATATATCAATCTTTCATCATTTTCAATTTTAATAATCCCGCTACTTTGAATGCATATTCCCATACGTCTATTTTGTCTACTTTATCGAAGTTTTTATGATGAGATACTGCAAGTGTTCCGGCCGATACATTCGGAGATAGAAGTGTGTTTTGTTTGACCTTATGAAAAAATTTGACCTTATCAAAAAAAATCGGACTATCGAATAGTCTGTATGATTATTTTTCAAATTTCGATATCAATGTGGCAGTAGTAAAAAAAATCGTGCGGGCCTCAGCTTGTGCGAGAGCCATTTAACTGATCCCTCTTGTTGCTACGCAACAAAACAATCGGGAAATATCCGATAATTTTGAAGGTCTTGTGATATTACTACTGATAATAATATTCTGAAGGTGATTGATAAATTTAAAAAATGACTTGCCATCATTAATTAATAAAAATAAAAAACTTTTCACTCGTAATATTGTTTTTTCGGCATAGGCATTGAAAAGTCACTTTTTGACGCCTGTTTTCGATCCACAAAGTGTCACTTTATACGGTTGGTTTCAGAACTGCCATATAAAGTCTTTATACGGCAGTCTGGATGCGCAGTTCGCAGTGCGCATTCCAAAGCTGCCGTATAAAGTCTTTATACGGCAGTTTCGATGCGCGGTTCGAAGTGCGCGACAGATCGCACCATAACCTCACTCTTCGTCTAGTGAATCTCAACAGGCGTCAAAGTGACTTTTCATGCCTATTTCGAAAAAAATACAGTATGGGGCGCACCCGTAAACCGTTTTTGACTCGAATAATGATTTCAGGACTCGCTTCCGGCTCGCCTTCGGCTCGCCTTTAGCTCGTCCTGAAATCATTATTCTCGCCGAAAAACACTTGGTTTACGGGCATGCCACATAATATACTATTTCTTTTACCTTATATTGTTGATATAGAAATTTGTTTTTTCAGTGTGAAAAAAATAGTACATTATGTCACTAGGCCGATTAAGTATTTTCCGACGAATTTGAGTTTATAATCCGAGCCGAAGGCGAGGATTATGATGAAATTCGTCAGAAAATACTTTTTGGGCCGTGTAGCATACAGAATTTTATGTGTCCAGGCCAAAAACCGCATTTAAACCGAGCGAAGCGAGGTTAAAATCGCGGTTTTACGGCCTATGACACATAAAATCTTTTAATCAAAAAAAATATTAGAAATTGAACTTTTAGAAAAAAAGCCTTCCATGGAAGTATTGTATTTTTTGCTGTAGAGGTTTCTATTCGAAAAATTTGAAACTCATATTATTATTAAATTTCCCCCTCGAAACCCAACAAATTTCATCTGAAGCATTTTTCTCTACAACCATTAATTGAAAATATTGGAAACTGTTTATTTCAAATTTTGAAACATTGCGTTACAGTACTACCTCGTTAAAAGCGCCCTCGTTATAAGCGAATTTCCCCTTCGTTCCGTTTGAGCGAGTTTTTTAGCTTCTCCCACTCTACCTGTATACGTGAGGTACTCCCAGTGGTCATGCTCACTGACACACTGACACATGTGCGATTTCGCAGTAGTGGGAGAACAGTTCGGCGACGAATTTCTTCGAATTCTATTCCCCTAACCGCCCTAACAGTCGCTTATAACGAGGTAGTAGTGTACTTTATTTTTACTCCATTCCCAAAATATTTCAGTGAACTTTTTGTAAAATATGCTTCAGTTCAAATTTATGATGACGGTCAATGCATCATAGCATTTTGATTAAATTTTAGAAAATTGGCGCGTCTGAGTGAGCCCCCACCAAAATTTTGCCTAGGGGCCCCGGCAATACTAAATTCGGCCCTGGTTCATAGAAAAACCTCAGGGGAAAGGTTATAGACCTATCGCAATGGCTAGCTGCATATTTAAAATTATGGAGAGGATTTTGAACGACAGACTAATGTGGTGGATAGAGTCAAGACAAATTCTCTCAGAAAATTTTTGTGGTTTTCGGAGAGGTAAGTCATGCTATGACAATCTGGCAGGGTTAAGACTTGACCTAGACATTGCAAGAGCACAAGGACTGAAATCAGGTGTTATATTTATAGACATTGAAGGAGCCTATGATAATATAAACATGAAGACTCTGATACAAAAATTGATTAGGCTAAAAATTCCATTGAAATTTGTTAAAATGATTAGAGAATTCTACTCCTATAGAAAGATAGTGGGGTATGAAGGAAAGAACAAAATAGGAGAGAGAAACACAAACAAGAGCCTCCCACAGGGAGCTATTATGAGCCCTTTATTATTTAACCTCTATCTACACAATTTGCAAGAAGGGTTACCGGAAAGAGTAAGCTTTGCGTCATTTGCAGATGACCTGAGAATTAACTATTCTCATGCAAATACGGAAGAAGTTTTAGCAACATTAAAAGATTACCTAAAGGAATTAGATGGAAGATTACAAACAGATTCGCTATCCATATCTTTTCCAAAGACTAAACTACTAATATTTAATTATGCCAAATCACCTATTAAAGAAAATTCTAGACACATTTCAATAAGAGGACACGTCATAGAAAATGTTCAGCAGGCGAAATATCTGGGAGTAACTTGGGATGTCAGGCTAAATTGGGAGACACATATTACCCAAATTAGAGTTAGAGCTGGCAAACTGATGAACATACTGCACTCAATTGCGAAATTTAAATGGGGAGCTCATCCCAGTACAATTCTCAATATTTACAAATCATTGATACGTCCAGGACTGGAATGGGCTGGTTTTTTATTTAACTCATCTAGTGTAGAAAGATTACAAAAGCTAAACGTAATTCAAAATGGTGCTATGCGAATCGGATTAGGCTGCTTAAGAACTACGCCCATTAACTCACTACTTCACCTAAGTGGTTTTACAACTCTTAGGGATAGACTGGCTGAATTAGCAACAAGATTCATAGTCAATCAGGTGAGCCGAGAAAACAACTCCATAGAATGGAAGCTAAAAAAGATCCAAAACCTAAAAAACATTCAAATACCAACGAAAACCATAGATTAGATTCGATACTCTACACTCATTGGCAAAATATTAGGAATGAAACTAAGGACATAAAAATAGAAGCCAAACTACCTACTTTTGATATAGATTATGAAGCTCACTTTAATACAGAAAATTATGATTGGAAGTGGGGACAAAATTTAATACCTCCTCGTGGGAATCCAGGGAAATTTAGGGAATTAGTAAATGGAAAATTCGGAGGCAGCAAAATAATTTACACGGATGGGTCCCTCAATCCAGAGGACAAAAAATGCGGAATAGGAATCATAGTAGAAGACTACCCGGATTTGTCAATTTCATACTCACTCAACCCAAAAAACTCCATCTATAATGCAGAATTTCAGGCCATTGAGAATGCGGTTAATATCAGGACCACAATCTACCAGGAGACTTCCTAATATGTTCAGATTCCATGAGCGCGATACGCAATTTAAGCAAACAAGGATTAGACTCTAAAATGGGTTATCACGCCTCTAACATAAAACAGAAGATCAGAGAGGAGGGTGCAAAGGGTAGAAAAATCTCTATCGTTTGGATCCCGGCGCACAGGGGAATTGAAGGTAATGAACAGGCGGACCAAAGAGCTAAAGAGGCTAGTAAAAAACACACCATAGACATAAAAAGGATTGATGGAGGGGATCTTAAACCGATAATAAGATCTAGGGCCATAAAATCAACCAGAGTATACATCAACAAATACACGAGACCACCAAATCCTAGAGGAGTCAGATACATTGAGTTGGCGGGAGAATTTAAAACTTCTCCCTGGTTTCACGGACTAGGTTTGGACAGGAAAAGAATTGGGATAATAAATAGATTAAGAACCGGGCACAATAGAACTAAAAAACACTTAAAAAGAATGAAAATGGTAGATGACAGCATCTGTGATTGTGGAATAGAGGAAGAATCGATTGAGCATATTATTTGGTCTTGTCCAAGATATAGTAACTCAAGAGACAAATTAACGGAATTCTTCACAAATAAAGGCATAGATTTAAACAAAGACATGAATGAGATGGTTATGAGAGGGGATCGGGAGATCAGCCTTAGGCTAGCTTCATTCATTCTTATAAACAAAATAGAGATTTAAAAAAAAAAAAAAAATATATCCACTGGAATATTATCCACTGGGACGAAGAGTGGGAGTTAGGTAGGAAGGCGATTAGAATAGAGAATTTAGATACGATTATTCATTGTAAGAATATGTCAGATACTAAAGGGGAAGAGAAATATTTTAGGCAGATAGAGAAGATTTGGTGTTCACGTATGAGATTTAGGAAAGAAGCTTAGAGCTATTAAGTAATGATATATGTTGTTTGTTGTAGAACCCCAACGCTCCTTTCCTAAAATCTTGTGAAGTCCATAGCATCAAGGCAAGCAGGGATAAAGGGGGAAAAAGAAAAAAAAAAAAAAAAAAAAAAACAGAACGAGAACACGGAGTCCAGACAAAAGATGATCAAACCACAAGGGAAGACACATTACCATCTACAACACGCTTACACCACAGACAGACAACAGCCTGTTATCAGGCAATTGGAATAAAGATAAATAAAGAACAGAGGAAGACAGATATTCAAAGAAGAGGTGCACGAGCAAGAGATTCTCGCTCTAGGAGGAAATAAAAAAGTGCGAAAGTGCCCTCAGGAAATAATAGAAAGAAATTGGAATACCTCTTGAATTTATTGAGTTCTTAGACCAAAAGGTCTAAATAACTAATTATCAAAAAAAAAAAATTTACTCTATGAGCAGTGAATATAATATGGACAGCACTTTTTTGCAGTAGAAATTATCACAATTCTAGTATTGGCTACATTGGAGCAAGTAGCATTCAATGTCTATACGAGTGAATGTTACCACAATTGTGATAATTTCTACCGCAAAAAAGTGCTGTCCATATATTTACTGCTCACAGAGTAAATTCTACAGCACTGTTTTTTGCGTGCACAGAGTTGGATTTTTCATGGGTTCGATTGTTGATAGGTGTTATTGAACATTAGTCAGACACGAAGTAATTTGTTAAAAAAAAAAACTCTAAACTGTGGGTGCGGTAATAAACAATAAACCTTAAAATAAATCAAGGAATTTCGTGACTTCACATGAAAAACCGCAAAGCCTTACCTTATGGTGATTCTCGAAGCACTTGAAAAATATTTTGAATAAACTAAAGCGATCTACAAAATTACATGCGCGGATGTATAAATGCTGGGAATCATAAGATAGGAGAGGTATACGGAGACACGTCTGTATTTATTGGAAGTCTAACGTAGAAGAATATGGGAGATGGGCTGATCCTTGAGAATTACAATGTACGATAGCTCATGCATAAAACTTTTTTGCGTTTATTAATCAACTCGCTCATCATTATGGCCTTGCAATACGACACAATTACCATTCAAACTGCTGGAAAAATGCGTCGGAGGTTTTACACAGAACACTATCGAGAGGTTCAACAACGTCCTTTGGTGCATATGGCACCCAAAGCCAAAGTTGTTAACTTGAAAAAGAGATCACAAACTGACTTCTAGTTTCAAAGAGCCGGCATTTTGCGAATTTCTGTTTCATTAGTATATTACTCACCTAGGGAGGGAAAGTAGGCTAACCCAAACTGCGTGTGAGATTGACACTCGAGCCGAAGGCGAGGGTGGTAAAAACGCAGTTTGGGATGGCCTTTTTCACTCCCGTGTGAGGTATACTATTTTATGCACCGAGGGAAGAAAGTGCGTACTTTATTCCCGGCTGCGCGCATAAAGAACGCGCTTTCTGCCCTTGGATGCATAAAATATCGTATGCACCATGGTGTAATAGTATATTATGCACCTAGGGAATAAAGTGTTCTTTTTGACGAGTGTGAGGTTTGTCTCCCGAGCGAAGCGAGGGTGACCTTCACACTCGTCTAGAAGAACACTTTACACCATGGTGCATACGATATTTTATGCATCCAAGGGCAGAAAGCGCGTTCTTTATGCGCGCAGCCGGGAATAAAGTACGCACTTTCTTCCCTCGGTGCATAAAGTGTTCTTCTAGACGAGTGTGAAGGTCACCCTCGCTTCGCTCGGGCGACAAACCTCACACTCGTCAAAAAGAACACTTTATTCCCTAGGTGCATAATATACTATTTCACCACCCCCTGCATCGGAAAGAACGACTTCCGGCTCACGCGAGGGGCCGAAAGTCGTACTTTCCGTGCAGGTGTGGTGAAAATCATATTTTTGACGGTTGACAGAATCGGTATCTAAAACATTGAACATTTTTCCCGAAGATCGAAGCCTGATTATTACATATCAATATTATCGTATAGCTGAAGTGAAAGATTATTAGTAATTTGTATAAACCTCTATAAATAATCTAAGCAATAATAAGTAGCTTTTTTTCCAGATGTTTTTTATCTCCTTGCTCTATAACACATATTGCTTTTTTGCTCTATAATACATAATTTAAGCAATAATAATTAGCTTGTTTTTCCAAATGTTTTTTATCTCCTTGCTCTATAACGTTCTATGGAAATGATCGTTGTAAATAATTTTTTATGTTGTTCCAACTTTTCGAAAAAACACTCTGAATTTTTATCACATTCTTTGGAAACTGTCCGATTTACCTATGATTTTTGGGTGAGGGTCAGACGTAGGTCGGGTTGGGGTGGAATTCCCCATGTATAATATATCTTTGCAAGATATAGATTGCAAAGAAAAAAAATAAGTTAAATGTAGGTTTTCGAGGAAAATGAGGTGAACCAAAACGAAATTAAATGAATCAAGAAAAAAGGTTGTATTCAGAAAATACAGGTCTGCACTAGTGATTGGCTAGAGCAAGACCGACTTGTTCTACAATAATATTTACTTCACTCAGTGTGATTTTGGACGTTTTAGCCACGCGAAGCCCCCATTTTCACACCTCCTAAAGTAAAATTTTGTACAATACTCGACGGAAAAACTTCTCGTATTGTAATGTAGGTACTATTGTTCACGCAGCAACCGATGTTCCTATATTTTAAAACACGTCTTTTATCATAAATATGGACTGCTAGATGCTAGTCAATTACATTCAAATATGATTTCACCCAACGTAACAATATACATAATTCTTTAGTGACTTCAGTTATCATTTCTCATATGCTGCGAATATTTATTGAATTAAATTCAATTCCATAAGAATTTGACGTGTTTTTTAAGATCATATGGACTATCATAATAATTAAACGACCGGTATCTCGACCTCGAAGTTTTTATACATCATGTTGTTAGGAGTAGAAATATCTACTCCAGAAATTCCACGTGATAAACTCATGCATGATGTAATAATATTCTGCCTGCATTATCGTATTTTCTTTTACATTTATTACTAATGACATAATGATCAATATCCCACATATTTCCCTCATATCCTACCCGGAGTCTAATTTGAAATTTAAAATCGTGATACTGCTACAAGATAGATGAACTCTCAAAATATCAATAATAAAGCGTAATTCGATTGCTTTCAAATCTCTAAAAGAAACTATAAACAATAGTTGCATAAATCGATTAAAAAAAATCCAACATTCTCAGTGTACGAAATTATACGAAGTAGGATAATATCGACGGAAAAATGTCCATATACTTTGCGAAATGTCCACTAGCATTTATGGCGATACTACCGTACAGTATAAAGCCGCGAATAAAATCAAATTACAAACCGCGATAATTGCGAACAATCAGATTATTGATCTCAACAGCAGAAAGCGAACGAAGAACTTTGTAGAACTCTGACCCAAATCAGGATTCTCTAATCAAATGAAGGAAGATATTATTCACCAAGAAATTTCAAACTTCAAAGATATTTCTTAGGACCAGCTCATCTACGAAAAACTTGCGTCATTCGCAGGATAATGTCTTTCTCTTGCCTATAATATTTTAAATCAACAAATGGTATGTTGATCTTATTGTAGATATGTACCTATGCCTGTTGGCCTCTCAGTGAATAATAAGAGAACTTTAAAATCACTACATTACGATTATTGTCGCCTCATTTTAGATAGAATTCTGAAACTGCGCAGAACCCAGAGAATTTTTTAGAAACTTCAAATTCGAACGCGGTCTATAATCAAATTCGGACACGATCCATTTTAATACGGTATAAGACGGAACGAACAAAGAAGCAACAACTTTTTAAAGATTTACAGCCGCGAAATTTATCAATATGTGACATTATCTATCACGTCCTACTTTGGATCATTTCACGGTGGATTAATTAATTTCTCATCGCATGATTGCGTACATCTTTTGAAAGATCATCAAAATATACGACAGATCAAATTCTGAGTATAAGTTATTAGCTCGCGCAACGTGAATATTACATTTATAGGGGAACGCGGGGCAAAACGGGCACCAAATCCAAAAAAAATAATGTGGTCGGAAATGATTTTTTACGAAATATGGTGACGTATTTTGGATCAATAATGACACAAAAAAAATGAATTTTTTTTCTCACTTTTTGAATTTTTTGTTGGATTTGGTGCCCGTTTTGCCCCGCGTTTCCCTACATATAGGTTTACAAAAAATTTTATGAACGTTTTTTTAATTTATTAATTCCATTACTTGTAATTTTCCAAGTACTGCATAAATTACATGTTCACTGTTTAGATTCGGGATTCTTTTTTTTTTTAATTTGGACAAAGAATAAAATCCGCGTTTGCGTAATTTCGAATATCAAAAATTCGAACTTGAATTATTTTTTAGATACGATGTAGTATCAGTCTGGAATACAAGTAAATTACAAATTAGATATTTCGTGCAAATAATTAGTGACAATTGTGGAAAGAATAACGATTCTTACTTATCACACACAAAAATATCTTATTCGTAATTAGTTTATAATTCAAACCGATGCTATCTGAAAAAAATTTAATTTCGTATTTTCGATCCGAACCAATATCTGTAATTTTTCACTCCAATCTCAATCACGAGCGTTTCGAGTGTTGAAAGACACTCTGTCGAATTGTGTTAATACGCGGCCGGGATTGGCCGGAGAAAGGTCCTAGCTTGGTACTGGACAGATTCTCTAACTAGGCTTTGTCCGCGCATGCCTATATTAAACTCTAGATTGGCTAGCCTGCGCCAAGCTGGAGCCACGATAGATTCCCCTAACTTAGAACGCCCGGATTTTCCCAGCTAGGCGCTAGTCGAAAACTAGGAAACTCTAGTCATATTTCTACCTGGGGTGCAGAATCGTCTTCATTACTGAGGTACATGCTACAGGAATTAAATTCATTCTGGAAAATGCCGTAAGCTACACGGAAAGAAATTTTTATTAGTTTATACAATGCTACCATAGTAAAAATTGCTTTGGAGCAATGCACTGCAGGACCATACGCAATTTCTTTCAGAATTTCGTATATAACATAGTAAAATTCAAGAATTAGTCAATTCTCCGAACTGTTCAGGAACTGCTGGACGTTCAAAATTTTGCGATGTTAACTCTGTAAAATTTACAATCTTAAATCGTAAATTTGATTAAATAACACACTGAAAAATAGTTCTTTTCAACTGAAATAATCATAGAATTCCTGACATACTTTGCTTGAAAACAAAGTAATTTCTCAATGTGACATTAAAAAAAAATCACCCCCCTCCCCCTCGCCCGCTTTTCGCAGGGGGTTTTTCCTGGAATACGCGGGGAAGGGAAGAGGGATGATATCATGTAAAAAGGTATACACGCATTGTGACTCATTTATTATTAGTTTTTATTTATTTATTTTTGAAATTGCCAAAATACATTTAATTGGGGAACAGTTTTATAAATACTCTAAAAAATAATTTATTATTATAACAAAAATCAAATTAGGATATTTTGAGAATATGTTAGTAATATTCACACGAGTTTCAATTTTACAAATATTTATATATCGAAATTGCCAAAATACATTCAATTGTGAAACAGTTCTAGATGATTTTTTTAGGAAGGTAAAAACATTCAGAATTTGAGAAAACTTTGTGAATAATTTCTGCACAACCTGAGGTAATAGCAGACAATTCTAACACAGCCCATTCGTAACAGCACTGGAAATCAATTACCCTATAAGCATCGTAATGTTTGTCGAAAGTTATTTTGTTGAATTTTTTCGTAATTAGGAAAATTTCATTTACAGTTTCATAGCAGCACATATTAACCTCGTGAAATATAGGTCCACCAGGTGCTGGAATCATGATAATAGTTTCAGTTTTAATAATTGATTGCCCTCTTTTAATCCACTTTAATGTCTTGACATTTTCAATACAAAATTTACTCGCTAACATCGAGACTGGAACATCAAAGAGCTTCGCAGACGATGGTGGACCTATACTGAATTCAAAATATGAATTTCTATTCATTAAGAATCGGTAGTTCAATCGCAACTGGTGTCTAACAGCTATTGTGTGTTCAGGATTCTTACGACTAATAGCTGAACGTGCAGCTTGTTTGCCTTCCTGATGCTTGCTCTCATAACGAATGGCCGATACATTCCATAAAGGACCAATATTTTTCATCGCACGAGAATAATGGAGTAAAATATGATGCTTGGGTTTTATACTGCCAGGGAATAATTTTGAATGCGAAGACAAATAATCAGTGATCTCCATGTCTAATTCATCAGGGGTATGCTCAGTAATACGATTACTAGTGCATATTTCTGTAATTTTTTTCAATGAGAGTAGCAATTCCCAAACATCATTATTTGGTGGTACTTTATGGCCAATCATCAGAGGTAGATTTGTTAATAGACATAGCATTTCAGAAGCACTCATGATAATGCATGAATTTTGCAAATGACCTTTTGAAATTTCTACAGGCCTGTTTTTTTCGTTTATATCATAGGGGAATCCGCGGATCATTGTATTGAGTTGAATGTGCGTAAAAAATGTCTGGGAAATGAACTTATTGAGGATTAATGCTAAGTCGTATCTAAGAACATCTTCCAATAGGTCGTGGGCAACGTCAACGTCAACTCACTCTATGCTCACCATAAACTGACAATAATCCGTTGATGAGGGCAAAAAAAAAGAAAAAAGGAGAATGCGATTCTTTCTTTTTTTTTTTTTACGATTCAACATCATACTTTTTACTTTTGTTCACAGCATGAACACAGACACACGAGGATTCTTCCAACCAGCCACGCAAAATTAAAAAAAGAGTATTTTATACAAGATGGAGTATTGAATTTTACTGTGGTAAAAAGTAGAATAAAAATTTGCATATTTCAGGAACTTATTGATGTCCTAGTATTTGTTTCAGTTATTCACAGAATCATTTGAAAAAGACCTAATACTAGATTCAAAATTGAAATTTACTGTGGTAAATCGCAGAATCGAAAAAACCACACAATAAAATTGAGGGGAGGGAATTGTAGGATGTCTCTAAATCCGAGTATGGTCCGCCACTGCAATACTAACATAGCAGTTTTTTCTTTAAATTTCTTTCCGTGTAGTTTGTGAATCTTACATATCAGTCAATTATTAAGATATTATAATTTCGTGATGACGCAAAAATGTAGAGTTTGAATGACCGTTTGCTTTATACAAAATATAAAAGTGCGAATGTAAAGGTGGTACGTCGTGCGATGTTGGACTCTGTAGCCTCCAAGAGTTCAGTTCCGGAAATTGTATGACAACTTACGACAGTCACTGTAAAACTAGATGCTCATATCAATTAGATAACGTAAGCACTCTAGATTCAATGTTCCACCGCCATAAATATACTATAGAGGCAACCCAGCTTTTTCCAAATCGAATTTAGTTTATTAGAATTCGACCAGTAATTTTAAAACCACCCATGCGACGATAAGAAAAACCCCGATCTGAACAGCTTTGGTGATCAGGGTCCATTTGATGATCTGCTGTCTGGCAAAGGGAATTGTGTCATCTTTCTCGTTCGTCAAGTATCTTCGAATACCCAAGCAGAATTTGTTCACGTATTCCTCCCAGTTTAACTTACTCACATCGAAGTTGAAGATAACTCGATCTACTGGATTCAAACGGCGCTTTAGTTCTTCAACGTTGTTCACGACGAATTCAAATTCGTGGGTTGTAAAGAATTCGAACGATTCCCCTATTTTGTAGAACTTGCGGCAAAGGCGCTGAAATCTGCAACCATAATCGGTGTCATTTCATAACGTACATCTTGTGGAAAGGTGGAAACAATCATGAAATATACTATTATATTGTATGGGGACGACATATTCTATACCTACATGTATAATGTATATCAGTTCTACACATTTTCAGCAATCAAGGATTCATTTGTACAGATTCCAGTAACTTATTACCTTGGCTTTCCACCGGAAAACCGCATATAAATGTCTGCCAGGATTGTGGACGGACCCAGCTCCAGTAGATCACTCAGCGTGCGCTTTATTTTACTATCGGTCATCCTGAATTTCGGACACGTGAATACGTCGCTCATGGCATACTTTGTCATACAGGTGTCGATCATTGACATGAACTCGCCCCACAATATGGGTTTGTACGACCCAGATACGCAGTTATAAACGCGTACATTGGGTACGAGTCTCGTACCTTCTCTAGTACCTGTTAATTATTCATATATGCATATCCAAGGAGTGTATCAAATATATATTTCGATAAATTTAGCATGCGTAAACGAAGTGATCCATAAATAATCCCGAAGGGCATAAAACGTGGATTTATTGAGTAGTTTGCCGGATAAATATATAGGTATTCCTGTCATAAAGCCAGCGACACAGACTTTCCGTGTCCCGTGTTCGGCCTCATCTATATAGGTGAGGCATTTTTTCGAAATTCCAACATTGGTGCGGCAGTGGTAAACTAAATCGTGCGGGCCTCAGCATGCGCGAGAGCTATTTTTCTATGAACTGGAACAAAAATATCGATGAGTAAAATATTGGGAAAAAATAAAGCGTTTTTTCGGGCCGCCCTACTGTACACTGGTCACGATCTCCGTAGGTGAGCAGACACGAAAAGTTTGTATCACTGGCTTAAGATCGTACCCCGATTTCTCATAAAAACCTGAATAGTGAGTGTATATGCTCTGTATATCAACACATATCGATTTTATTAGAATATGCGACCAAAACTCACACTTCGGTTAGTGTAGACTATTGACATTAAACATACCAATCTCCCAGGCGGCAGCTATAAATAAATTGATGCACGTATCAACAGGTATCAGATCCGCTACAAGCTGGCTTTTTCCGTATACGCATTTGACCAATCCCTTTGCTGCAGCAGCCACGAGACTCGTTGGCCCGTTGAAACCGTCTACCCATCCGGGCACTGGCTCTCTCCAGGCGGCTATGACGATAGAGGGTCGCACAATAACGATCGGTAACTCGGTCGAATATCCTGCGACCACATTTTCTGCCAGGGCTTTGCTGAAGGTGTAAGTATTTGGATGATCGCCCATTAACCTGAAAAACGTTTCGAAACCAGCAATCATATCGACATGAAGATATTGACGTTGTCGTTGCGATATTACTCTTCAACAAGCCGCGATGAACACTACTTCAATTACCTGGGTGTGATCAGTTCCAAAAGGTCGCCTTTCAGACCTACGACACAATTCTTCACTGTATTCGGGTCGGCGGGTGGCGAATATACGCGTTCCTCAATCATTGGGAAAATGCAATTCGCGTAAGCCGTGGAGACGTGAACGATGGCGCAAAGGTTGGTCATCTCTCGACATAACTCCAGCAGAACTCTAGTGCCCTCAGTGTTCATCGACACTGCGATTTTCAGAGGTTCATCAAACTTAGTTGTCGCTGCTAGATGGAATACCACCGACACTCTCTTCTGCAGAAGGCGCCTGTCTTCAACGGAGATGCCTAGATCGGGCAGGATGATCTCCCCAGAGATAGGAACGAGCCAATCCTTTCGGTCCGTCCTCAAGGAACGGACCTCGTCGAAAGCGCTGGAGGTCATTATCTCATTAACTCGGTCCTGAGGGAGGACTTCTTTTTTCTCCCGGATCAGAACGTAGATTGGACCAATGTCAGGGCAGGATCGAAGGAGCTTTTCCACTAGCACTTTTCCCATAAAGCCCGTGGCTCCGGTAATGAAGACGGCCTTGCCATGGTACCATTTAGCGATGTCGGACTGTACCTCCATGTCAACGAGTCGATCACTGTAATTTTTTGAATTTATATATCAAAATCGGTTCGTTTCCTTTGATCGCAACGTGAATGTTTCTATTTTGGGTTGGTTGACTTTCGCACACGAAATGGGTGCATGCAATATAATCGGCACAAAACCGCGGTAAAAGCAGATCCTCAATTAGACTGCAGCGAAAAAACAATCTTTTTCAAAAGCAGCAGGCTGTCTGATGCCCTAACCTTGATACCGTTTCGATCAACTTTGTTCAGCTATGCTTTCGTGATCATGAACTATTAGAATGTCGCTTCCACGTAAAACTTTAGAAACTCATTAGATAAGCGCTTATTCGTTATTGTTTAAATACAAAAAGGACACATAAATATTTCAGAGACTGCATCTGGATCCTGTAGAAACCAGATCCGACGGTCTTAACAGGGTGTCAGGTCAAAAGATCCCTGAACAAATTGATCCCTAGTGAAAAGATACCTCAAAAAGATCCCCGAACTACAAGATCCTTGAACAACAAGATCCTTGAACAACAAGATCCCCGAACAACTAGATCCTAGAACAATAAGATACTTATACCCAAAAATACGCTACCAGGCCTGTCTAAAAAAAAAATCGTCCACCTAGATCTACGATAGATCTACGAAGGACGTCTATGACAAGTCTGCCAACTGAGACGATCGTAGACGTGAATATATCGACATGTCGATTGTGACAAACGTCTACAGCCCGTTTACGTAGATCCACGTAGATCTACGTAGATCTACATCCCATTTATGTAGACATTTATGTAGATATATTGTAGATCTAGATAGACGATTTCTTTTTTTACACAGGGGGCCCCAAATTATTTTATAAATTGATCGCCCACTTCAGGGACTATATCACACACCAACAAGTGCTACTCAGCGTCCGATGGTTGTGACAGAAGTGTAATTAGACTTCCAAAAAGTCGCTGTCCCCGAAGTAGAGAAGAATTTGATACTTGATTTTACATTCTGCCTTCGATGCAATCCTTGCCTCTTTTTGGGATCTGATTGTTTGTTCTAGGATCTTGTTGTTCGGGGATTTTTTTACCGGGATCTATTGATATGGAACCTCTTAATAGTTATCAATAAATTGAATATTATAGTAAGTCACGAAGTTATTTGTTCAAGAAAACTCTAAGCTGTAGTTACAAAAATGAACAATAAACCGCAAAATAAATCATGGAATTTCGTGACTTCACATGAAAAACCGAAAGATCTTACCTTATTGTGATTCTCGAAGCACTTGAACAATATTTTGAATCAACTAAAGCGATCTACAAAATTACATGAGCGGATGTATGAAGACTGTGAATCGTACGATAGGAGAGTAATACGCAGACACGTCTGTATTTATTGGAAGTCTAACGTAGAAGAATGGGGGATGGGCTAATCCTTGAGAATTACACTATACGATAGCTTATGCGTAAAACTGTTTTGCGCTAATTAATGAACTTGCTCGTGATTATGGCATTGCAATACGACATAATTACCATTCACTCGAAGCAATGGCAAGATCATCTAGATGTTGTAACGGCTATCGAGTCAACAGACAAGGCTTTATCTTTAGACAAACTGCAAGAAAAATGCGTGGGAGGTTTTACACAGAACAATAACGAGAGGTTCAACAGCGTCCTTTGGCGCATGGCACCCAAAGCCAAAGTTGAAAAAGGAGGTCAAAAACTAACTTCGAACTCCAAAGAGCCAGCATTTTGCGAATTTCTGTTTTAAATATTTTTCGGCTGATAGTTAACTGTATTGTATATTACTAATTAGGAATTCAAGCAGTGGCGGATTTACACATTTCCCAAGTATAGGCTGTTAAATTTTTGCTGCCCTTACCTCTTCAATTGTCAGTTCCTAGATTATTTATACAATCCAACAATTTGGTTGAAATTGCACAAGAAATAGTTTTTGGGTATTTGGAACCTTAGAACCTCGATACGCCAACTAGTGGCAGAAAATAGAACTGTTCTAAGAAGGCTACAGTAAACAATGAGAGGGCTTAGAACCTCGATACGCCAACTAGTGACGAAAATAGAACTACTCAAACAAGGCTAAAATTTTAAAGCCCATTCCAAGGATTCCAATATTTCTGAGCTAATCAAAGCTCAATCATGTATACGACTAATAAGGCGGGGTAATGTATGCTACTTACACAATAATGTACATTCGGTAAACGTAACTGAATAATCTTTATTGTGCTTATACAAACAGTTAAAAAATTATAAATTCAATTAAGTTATGAACGTTTCTTACAATACCTTTTTGCGCGATTTTTTGTTGGCAAAATCATCGATGATATCGTCGTATAAGTAATCTTGTTTATTAATTCCGACCCTATGCACAAAAGAGCTAAAGCGTTTAATTCTTCTTGACAAGGTCGATCTCAGATAATTTTTTAACCTTTTCAAGCAAGAAAAGCTTCTCTCACCCGAAAAATTTTGTCGCTGGAGTATATAATGCCATACGAAGAGCTATGTCCAAGTTAGAATAAAATATACTCAATATTGATAATTATGATATTTCTAATTTCCATATCAACATATCATAATAAATTGAAAACATAACAACTAGATTCCAGATGAACTCGCACGTACGAATATTCAACGTCGTCGATTATATCTAGCTTTCAATCTGCAGAAGTTTTTTCTCAGCATTCAAATGATTAAAATAAAATATCCTAAAGTTAGTACATGTTCAACAATAACAATAGTCAACACATAAGATTAAAATCAATAAAATTATTCGTTTATTATTTTTAAATCTTTTGATCCATTCAAAACGAAGAATATTTCTATCAAAAACCGTTGAATGTACAATGAAAGGGAAAAGGGAAAAGTCATTGGAAAGACGTCTTGTAGACTTCTTTCTGCAAGACATCATCAGGAAACCGTCTTACAGAAATGTTTTTGATTTCTGTAAGACGGCTAAAAAAAAAATCGGTCCCCAAATTTGCCGCCCTAGGCTCAAGCCTAGTCAGCCTGCTGGTAAGTCCGCCACTGCACACAAGGGGATATAACCATCAAGGAAAAAGAAAAAGAAAAAGAAGAAGAAGAAGAAGAAGAAGAAGAAGAAGAAGAAGAAGAAGAAGAAGAAGAAGAAGGCTGTTGACGCTGTCGTACTTAGTGTTTGATTTCAATAATTTTTTTAGGAAGTCGATTTTTTTAAGTGATCACTGATCACCACATCAATATACCTGGCGCAAGGTTCTTGCACCGGAGGTGCTTTTTATGGGTAGAATTTGTTTTTCTAATTATTCTCGTTTGTGATGAATTATTGAATAAATTGTCCAACCACTATCGATGTGGAATGGTATGTACATACATCCCTCGAAGCAAAAGTTAATCGCCAGCTGTTACTGTAATAGATCAAGATCAATTTGGCGGGAGCATATTTTCAGTATCTTAACCTGGATAAAATGGGAACAATTACCTTAAATATATTTCATGGTCTTTGTGGAGGATCTTCGAGTTTGAAGAGTCATAAGATAATTGTTGACTTTAAATAAAAGTAACTGCATACCCAGTGTTCGTCGGCTGCCGAATTACCACTATGTATGAAGTATTTGAATGTGGTTATTGGTTTGCGAAACTGGTTTGATTATAATATCTGGCACCTGTACTTTTGGCACCACCCGTGTAAAAAAAAAATCGTCCATCTAGATCTACGATAGATCTACGAAGAACGTCTATGACAAGTATGCCTACTGGGACGATCGTAGACGTGAATATAGACATGTCGATTGTGACAAACGTCTACAGCCCGTTTACGTAGATCTACATAAACGGGATGTAGATCTACGTAGATCTACGTGGATCTACGTAAACGGGCTGTAGACGTTTGTCATAATCGACATGTCTATATTCACGTCTACGATCGTCCCAGTAGGCATACTTGTCATAGACGTCCTTCGTAGATCTAGATAGACAATATTTTTTTTACACGGGCACGTCTTTTGAGGTGCACGTTTCAAGCAACGTTAAAGTTCATCATAAATTACTACTTTAAATAATTGAAAATAACATATCTCCAAACAAGGATTCACTAATCAAATAAAGGAAGTTATTATGTAGGTATCAAGAAATTTTGAAGATATATTTCTTAGGACCAGCTCATCTATACGAAAAACTTGTGTCATTCGCAGGATAATTTCTATCTCTTGCATGTAATATTTCAAATCAATACATTACATTTTTTATCACGTCCTACTTTTGAACATTTCAGAGTGGGTCAATTCATTTCTCACCACATGATTGCGTACATCTTTTGAAAGATCATCAAAATATACGACGCAGTTCAAATTCTGAGTATAAGTTGTTAGCTCGCGCAACGTGACTGTTACATTTATACATAGGTTTACAAAAAATGTTATGAACGTTTTTTTAATTTATTGATCCCATTACTTATAATTTTCCAAGTACTGCATAAATTACATGTTCACTGTATCAATCTATATACATCTGCATGATGAGTAAGCTCATCGATCAATCTCGCCGAATACTACATCCAGAGTGCCAAGTATAGCTACGATATCTGCCAACATATGTCTCTTCCCAATCATATCTAAGGCAGCTAAATGAGCGAAACCTGGAGCCTTAATCTTGCAGCGATATGGTTTGCTGCTTCCATCGCTGACGAGATACACACCAAACTCTCCTTTCGGAGCTTCGATTGCCGTGTATGTAGCGCCTGGTGGAACTTCGTAACCTTGGCTGAAGAGTTTGAAATGATGGATGAGTGCTTCCATACTAGTTTTCATTTCGCAACGGGTTGGGGGTGCGATTTTAGCATCGTCCGTACGGATTTCACCAGGAGGCATATTGTTCAGACACTGATGAATGATTCTCAGAGATTGTCGCATCTCCTCCATGCGGCAGAGATATCTGAAATTATTTTGAAATCCGATTGTAAACAAATGCCCACACATTGAATGAAAAGTGTCGTGTGTTTAATCAGAAATCGAGAGATAAATAAATATTCTTGCCATTATAAAATGCAATATAAAGGAGAAGAACATTTTCGGAGTCAATTTGTCTGTCCAGTTCAATTCGACAATCAAATTACCATGAGTAGAGTAAAATTTGAACCATTTGGTTCAAGTATGAAGCTTTCAAAAATATAATGGAGATACGTTCGCTTGTAAAATATCATGCGGTTCATTTCTTATCTTTTACCTATCGTAACAATCTCCATTCGTTCCGATTGGTATGTCAAAATCGACTAAATGATAAGCGTCGTAAGGCTGAGATTGTCGAAGATCCCATTTTATTCCCGAGCCACGTAACATTACGCCACTGAATCCATAATTCAAAGCATCCTCAGAGGAAACTATACCAATGTCTTTATTACGCTCGATCCAAATCCTATTATCTGTTAAAAGATCTTCGACTTCGTCCAAACGATCTGCGAATTTAGTACTAAACTCGTATATATCATCCAGCAGACCCAATGGCATGTCTAGAGCGACTCCACCTGGTCGGACATAAGCTGCATGCATCCTAGCACCGCTTACACGTTCGTAAAATTCCATCATCTTCTCACGCTCTTCAAATAGCCAGAAAAATGGTGTCAAAGCTCCAACGTCCAATGCATGCGCACCGATACCCAGTGAGTGATTCAAAAGGCGCGTAATCTCGGCGAACAGGACTGAATAATATTAAAATCATTATGAGACATTACTTCAAGTTTTATATACATAGTATAACAATTAATAACGATGTATCAAATTCTGTCTCAACATTTTTTTACATTTATTTTGATGTCCGGACTTGACAAGAGTGACAAAACGAAATATCGAATAGTAATCCTGCATAATAATAAATCTATTCGAATCAAGTTTAGTCAAAACACTGCGTTTCACTGTAACAAAAGCTGCTAGTCCCCCTAAACAATGAAAGAAACCAAAAAGAAGATAAATTAAAAGGAGATACTCACCGCGAATCCACTTCGCTCGAATGGGAACATCGATGTTAAGTAATTTCTCAACAGCCAATGAGTAACACTGTTCGTTACACATCATAGATACGTAATCGAGACGATCGAAATAGGGCAATGCCTGAGTGTAGGTTTTATATTCGATCAATTTCTCTGTTCCCCGATGCAAAAGTCCGATGTGAGGATCCGATCTTATAACAGTTTCTCCGTCAAGTTCAAGAACCAAACGCAGTACACCGTGAGCTGCCGGATGTTGAGGTCCAAAATTCAAAAACGAATTCTGCACCTTTGTTTCTGTATACGGTATTATATCCGCCTTATAAGTTAATGGGTACAGCGACGTTAACACATCTGGATACATCACGGGCCCATTATACTGTTTCATCCATTCAAGATCAGGGGACCATTGATGACCATTCCGCTTCTGACTGTTTGGTTACAAAATTATTCGATGCAAAAGATCACATTGAAAAATATACACAGCGACATTGAAAATAACAACACTCATATACCTATGTAGAGATTAACAGATTTCATCAAGTCGAATTATGTTCACTAAAAAATTGGAAGATCTTTCCCTAACTATTAAGCTGCGAACAGAAAGCCTCCGAATATACAGAAGATCAATAGATTATATCCATAGGTTTTACAGAGCTTTGTCGTCATTGAGTGTCAAAAATAATAATCAAACGATAAATCTTACTCGTCAAAATTCAGAGAAGCCTTAGTCTTAAGCAGAATCTTTTCGGTCAGAAAAAATCCTCGAGATTTCTTTAAGACTGCCCCTAATACTGCAGCAGTCATGTTTGTCGAGGTTCTCTGGCTTTGTCACTGAATAATTGAAATATGAGTGAATTTATGTGAAATAATACTCGTCTGTTTTTAAGTCAGTTCGCAGCTCGATAATATATCAGGGCTTCCATGGAAATGCTCTGGTGTTGTTCACAACGCTTGGCTAGTAAACGAAAACGCTAAAATCTGTCACCATAATCGGTGTCATTTTAACGTACTTCTTGTGGAAAGATGAAAACGATCCAAACATATACTATGTATATTAGGGTGTGCAAAAAAAAAAAAAAAAATTCAAACGCACATCAACATTCCGGTAGAGCATCTCAAATGGAATACCTCAGTCAAATATGAGCTCTTAATATTGATATTTAGAACTGCCTAATTTCGTTACTAATTTTAGTTACTAATTTTAGTTACTAAAATAGGCAGTTCTAAATATCAATATTAAGAGCTCACATTTGGCTGAGATGTTCTATTTGAGATGCTCTACCGAAATTTTGATGCGCGGTTGGAAAATAAATTGTTTTTCGCAGAGTCGTATGACTCTATGACGCTATGACTCAATGTTTACAGGCAAATATCTCTTAATCGGTGAGAGTTAGGAAAATTCTATCTTAGTACTTTTTTGTAGAGCGTGAAATTTCCTATAAGAGTCTGTCTTCAGATAATTTCTATATCAAGCCGGTTACGAAAAAAAGCAATTCGAAAAATTTCCGATTTTTTTTCACGTGTTATTCAAATCAAAAATGGGAAAACTGAGTTAGGCAGTTCTAAATATCAATATTAAGAGCTCATATTTGGTTGAGATATTCTATTTGAGATGCTCTACCGGAATGTTGATGTACGTTTGAATTTTTTTTTTTTTTTTTTTTTTTTTTTCACACCCTACACGGAGAAAAATTTATAGTAAATTTTCTCATACTCATATAGTAGTTGTGTCATATACTTCCAATATGACGATCGTTCCGATACATTATACTTAATGTTCCATGAATGTGAGAAAGACATTCCTATATTCATGGTGACATTAGGTATAAAGTATAGGAACAATCGTCATATTGAAAGTATATGATACAACTACTATATGAGTATGAGAAAATTTACTATAAATTTTTCTCCGTGCAATGTATATTGTATACCTATGTATATCAGTTCTACACATTTTCAGCAATCGAGGATTTATTTGTACCAATTCCAGTAACTTATTATATATTACCTTGGCTTCCCACCGGAAAACCACATGCAAATGTCTGCCAGAATTGCGAGCGACATTAAAATAAATATGGAAATTGTATCATTCTCTAAATAGTTTACCAAGATTTCGTTCATCTTCTTTTATCAAACGGAGACAATGACCCATATTCACGGTCTCGCTTTTATCTGAATAAAGGATTCTCTTAGCCATGAGATTTAACAGAGTCAAATATCAACTCAAACGCGACTTTCCGCGTGAACACTGATTATTGATCAACTTCTATTTGGTAATAATGTATCCTCTGCGATACGGTTCATATTTCAATTATTCTGGAAAGCAAAAAATTTTGCAAAAAGCAGCTCAGTTTAACCCGTAAGAGCAATATTCATTATCCTGTAACCTGTGCAATAACGCGTTTTTACTAAACGTCTATAACTGTAGTTATAGCTATTTATTGGCTAATTGCTTACGTCATCCTTGAAGGATAAGTGGTTTTATTATTCATAATCTGAAAGGATTTAAAACCATCGAAGTAACTCGGAGAAGTCATATTCTTCATGTTCAACAAAATCGTTATATTAAATCACGCGGTTATTTCTACCGCACATATAAGGTACCTACTTATCAGAAGTTAATTAGTTTATTTCATGCAAGTGTTTCTGCCAATTGAATTGCTAATTGAAACTTCATCAACGATAATTGATAGGTATATCAGCTGAATAGGTACGCAAGAATTTAATTTTTAGTATATTCGAAAGTGTAGATACGCGATAACATAAAGTGCAAAAATTATATTATAACATTTCTCTGCGAACTTTATAATCTGCACTTTATACTTGATTGACTAAGGCTACGGAAAAAACTGAGATAGTAATATTGATGCTCTTTCGTCCCCTAGATTAGATAATTTTAATTCAAGATTCACTATATGCATTAAAATAAAAAGAGATGTATACAAAGGATATCTGAAACTGTCGCCCCTTATTATCCGCAACTAAGGGTACATCATAAACTTTAAGTTGGCAACAGTTGGCAATGCTTTAAGGTGGGACACACAGAAGTCCATAAGCCATAACATGGAGTAGAAGGAGGCATATCTCCATATACACGCTGTATTGAAAAAGTGGGACGAATTTTTCCCGTAATAGATGGCGCTGTTACCAGTAAGCAAGGTGAGCGGACACGGACTTCCTGTGAGCGGGAAATTTTCAACATGGAAAAACTTGAATTAAACATGTTATACGCAGACGCAGGCGGAAGTAGGCCTCCGCTTACTAAGAACAGCGCCATCTATAGCGTAGACCACATTTTAGATTGAAGATATGCCTCCTTCTACTCCATGGCCATAAGCAGAATGCATAGCCATACCGCGAGGTTCTCTGTATGCGGAACGCTAGGGGTACCAACCCGAAATTTTTGCTATTTCCATAGGCGTAGGTCATACAGTAAACTGCAGCAGCAGTTTGGTAACTTACTAGATGTTTCCAGTAAGATCACTAGTTACGCTGGCTAGTGGAATTGCGCTCAACCATACCCTGTTCAAGCTATGTTTATTCTGTTTGAACCCGAGAACAGCGCGCGTAAAATTTGAAGGTTAGGCGCTCAATTTAAAATGAATAAATAAATCGTGCGAATAAGTGAAGTTGCGGGAAAACTGGATCAGGTGAGGAAGATGATTCAAATCAATCGATCAACAAAATAATTATTAATCAATAGCAGGTTTGACTTGCAATCAATTTATTATGAATCAAGCAGTTTTTAAGATGTTTTTGTTGAATCGTTGGAACAATAAAATGGTTATTCATTATCTCATAACAGAATAATTATTAATTAATGTAAAGTATTACTTGCAATCAATTTATTATTAATCAAGCAATTTTTAAGAGGTTTTTGTTGAATCGTTGGAACAATAAAATGGTTACTCATTATCTTATAACAAAATTATGATACGTTAGCAATTCGTGTTACTCGCAGCTGCGATCGAGCAACGAATAGTAAATAATGACTGAACAAACTCTTCGGATTGGAATGATGGATTAATAACAAATTGTTTATTTCAAAATTATAGTAAGAAATCGAAGAGGACCAATTCCTGGACAACTGTGTTAGCCATTTTCAAACATCAGGGCTGCATCTGGAACAAAACAGTGAGAATCAATTAGCACTACGTCACTAAACGTTGTAATCAACTTTGAATTGAGGCGTTTCCAACAAACCTCAGTGTCACATGCTCTTCAGGAGAATTTAATTAGCGTTGTCGTGCCAAGTAACGTACAACAGTTTTCATTCCAAAGCTTACCATTGCTTCTTTGGATAATTCTCTGCACCTGAGGACACCTTCGATAACCCACAATGAGTCTCAGCGAAGAGCGATCCTTGCTTCGTCATCTGCTTTGTGGCTGCATAATATCTTGACTCAGGCACTCTTTCGAAAACAACAGCGCAGAACATCCTCGAAGAATATTGATTCCGTAACGCTAAAACATTAAGGCAAACGAGTCATGGATGGATCGTCGTTACACAGTGTGCCCTGTACAACGTGCACAGTAATCAGAAATTACCTGAGACGATTGACTTTGGAAACTATCTAAGGATGATCGATTGTAGTTAGATGCCGCTCGAGTCAACCTCGAGGTGTATCGTTGCGGTTCATCAAGGGTCTTGATTGACTTTCATCGAGGGACTTAGTTGACTTTCATCGAGGTATTTAACTCTGGACAGCTACTTTGCTGCGACTCGAATGTATCGTCAAAGCTTATCGAGGGAATCTTGCCAGCACGCTTTGTACTCTCTATCGATCTACGGTCATCGCAGCGTGTATGGAGTCTCAGCTGCAGTCACCGTTTGTCGACTGCAATTACTTTTCGGCTTCAGGATTTTTATCTCCAATGCAGGAGCTGGTTTAATTTATCTCATCGGTGGTATCGTGGTATCTTTTCAAGCGTGCTGGAAAGAGTGCCTGAGTCAAGATATTATGCAGCCGCAAAGCAGATGACGAAGCAAGGATCGCTCTTCGCTGAGACTCATTGTGGGTTATCGAAGGTGTCCTCAGGTGCAGAGAATTATCCAAAGAAGCAATGGTAAGCTTTGGAATGAAAACTGTTGTACGTTACTTGGCACGACAACGCTAATTAAATTCTCCTGAAGAGCATGTGACACTGAGGTTTGTTGGAAACGCCTCAATTCAAAGTTGATTACAACGTTTAGTGACGTAGTGCTAATTGATTCTCACTGTTTTGTTCCAGATGCAGCCCTGATGTTTGAAAATGGCTAACACAGTTGTCCAGGAATTGGTCCTCTTCGATTTCTTACTATAATTTTGAAATAAACAATTTGTTATTAATCCATCATTCCAATCCGAAGAGTTTGTTCAGTCATTATTTACTATTCGTTGCTCGATCGCAGCTGCGAGTAACACGAATTGCTAACGTATCATAATTTTGTAAGATAATGAGTAACCATTTTATTGTTCCAACGATTCAACAAAAACCTCTTAAAAATTGCTTGATTAATAATAAATTGATTGCAAGTAATACTTTAC
The DNA here is from genome assembly GCA_943736025.1 of Tenthredo mesomela. Lineage (NCBI taxonomy): Eukaryota > Metazoa > Arthropoda > Insecta > Hymenoptera > Tenthredinidae > Tenthredo > Tenthredo mesomela. The sequence continues at coordinate 9,708,005 of OX031016.1, read as the reverse complement.
ATTAATTAATAATTATTCTGTTATAAGATAATGAGTAACCATTTTATTGTTCCAACGATTCAACAAAAACCTTTTAAAAATTGCTGTTCAAGCTATTCAAAAATTGCTTGATTAATAATAAATTGATTGCAAGTAATACTTTACATTAATTAATAATTATTCTGTTATGAGATAATGAATAACCATTTTATTGTTCCAACGATTCAACAAAAACATCTTAAAAACTGCTTGATTCATAATAAATTGATTGCAAGTCAAACCTGCTATTGATTAATAATTATTTTGTTGATCGATTGATTTGAATCATCTTCCTCACCTGATCCAGTTTTCCCGCAACTTCACTTATTCGCACGATTTATTTATTCATTTTAAATTGAGCGCCTAACCTTCAAATTTTACGCGCGCTGTTCTCGGGTTCAAACAGAATAAACATAGCTTGAACAGGGTATGGTTGAGCGCAATTCCACTAGCCAGCGTAACTAGTGATCTTACTGGAAACATCTAGTAAGTTACCAAACTGCTGCTGCAGTTTACTGTATGACCTACGCCTATGGAAATAGCAAAAATTTCGGGTTGGTACCCCTAGCGTTCCGCATACAGAGAACCTCGCGGTAGATATAGATATAAGATCTGCAGTAAAAGCGAAGTGATGCGCATGCGCTATGGATTATGCTTTCTGCTTATGGCTTATGGACTCCTGTGTGCTTCCACCTTTAGGCTTAGATAAAACTTTGAATAGGCAAAGCAAGGCTACAGATCTTTAAGTAGATGATAAGCCATAGGTTTAAAAAAAAAATAGGCAAAGCAGACTTGGACCTAGTCCCGAGTTCGTGAAACAAAAACAAAGGAGTTTCCTCAGTTAGATGACTTAGTTAAAAATTTCGTTCGTTTCATCCGATAAATTCTCATGAATTAAAAACAAAGGAGGTTTTGATAAAACTTTTCTGACTCCACAAAATTAGCTTAAACTCACGTAGGTGGCTTTCTATGGGAGAACCAGAATTTTTTCACACCTAACAAACTCTTGAGGAGTCCCAATAAATTTCCTATTTAAATAAAATCACTAACACGATATGAAAAACTCAGGATAACACTGATTTCAGAAAAAAAAACCATGAGGTCAGCTGAAACCGCTATGTACGTTACAATATCTATGTATGGATTGATAGATTTTTGATGAAATGTTATTATTGATGAAATGATCAGGTTAAATTAGAAAAACTGGAAGATTTGTTCATAACTATTTAGCAGTGAGCACAGAACCTCTGAAACCACAAAATCCCTGATGTTATACATGCAAGAAACTATTTTGGCAATAATTACAATAAGTGTGAAATTGATACTCACTTCAGTTTCACCAGATCTGTAGTATTGGCAATCGAAGGAATAAAATCATGTTATTTTTTAGAGAAATTGACGGAAAAAGTATCTGACTGATAGGTAAATTAAAAGTATACAGAGAATTATAAAAATTGTGGTAATATAAGTTATAATGAAGTTACCTAAACGGTTTGTCGAAATTAAGACGTAAACGATATTAATCATATGGTAAATCTCACTTGATGAAAGTTAGAGAAGCCGCATTTTTAAGCAGGACCTTGCCGGATAGTGGAAATCCTGAAAATGTTCTTAAGACAACCCTCAACACTGCGGAAGCCATGTTTATACTTTATCCAGGTATTGCGGCTGTCTGCAATCTGCATTGCTCGAGTATGAGTTCAATTATGCTGGATCTACACGCTGTGTTCAAGTGCACTTGAAGATGATGTATTTATCTTCGCATTGGCCCTTTCGACTAGGCTCGAGCTGGGAATGGATAAACCAACCCACTTCAAGACAGCGTGTAGACCAGGCATTAGCGTCTGCTAATTGAACTCGATTTTCGACTTGAATATCGACCACAGACTTCGAAATACAAATTCAAATGACGAAAACTACCCACGAGTTTTATAAAAATCGGTAATCACGTAGCGAGGCGCTTGCCGAAATGGCTAATAATTTCAATTGCTCTTTGGCTGATGTTGAAAAGAAATTATACATGCTGAGAAGTTCATTTCGAAACGAATATCGCAGGTGGAATAACACCAAACTATTTATCAGTTGGTCCGGACAACGCGAATTTAATAAGACTGCTGTGGTTCGCGTTTGATGTACTCATGTTTTCAATTAAAAGATCCGATCATAGTTTCTCAATATATACAACAGATTAAATGCTAAATAATGATTCAGAAAAGTAGTACAAATAATAACTATGTGACTGTTAAATTTATATATAAAAAAACTTTCTATGAACGTTTTCTTAATTTATTAATCCCATTACTTGTAATTTTTCAAGTACATAAATTACATGTTCACTGTATCAATCTATATACATCTGCATGGTGAGTAAACTCATCGATCAATCTCGCCGAATACTACATCTAGAGTACCGATAATAGCTACAATATCTGCCAACATATGTCTCTTTCCAATCATATCTAAGGCTGCTAAATGAGCGAAACCTGGAGCCTTAATCTTGCAGCGATATGGTTTGCTGCTTCCATCGCTGACGAGATACACACCGAATTCTCCTTTCGGAGCTTCGATGGCCGTGTATGTAGCGCCTGGTGGGACTTGGTAACCCTGGCTGAAGAGTTTGAAATGATGGATGAGTGCTTCCATGCTAGTTTTCATTTCGGAACGGGTTGGGGGTGCGATTTTAGCATCGTCCGTACGGATTTCACCAGGAGGCATATTGTTCAGGCACTGATGAATGATTCTCAGGGATTGTCGCATCTCCTCCAAGCGGCAGAGATATCTGAAATTATTTTGAAATCCGATTGTAAACAAATACCCACACATTGAATGAAAAGTGTCGTGTTTGATCAGAAATCGAGAGATAAATAAATATTCTTTCCATTATAAAATGCAATGTAAAGGAGAAGAACGTTTTCGAAGTCAGTTTGTCTGTCCAGTTCAATTCGACAATCAAATTACCACGAGTAGAGTAAAATTTGAACCATTTGGTTCAAGTATGAAGCTTTCAAAAATATAATGGAGATACGTTCGCTTGTAAAATATCATGCGGTTCATTTCCTATCTTTTACCTATCGTAACAATCTCCTTTCGTTCCAATTGGTATGTCAAAATCGACTAAATGATAAGCGTCGTAAGGCTGAGATTGTCGAAGATCCCATTTTATTCCCGAGCCACGTAACATTACGCCGCTGAATCCATAATTCAAAGCATCCTCAGAGGAGACTACACCAACGTCTTTAGTACGCTCCATCCAGATCCTATTGTCTGTTAAAAGATCCTCGACTTCATCCAAACGTTCTGCAAATTTGGTGCTAAACTCATAGATGTCGTCCATCAGACCCAATGGCATGTCTAGAGCAACTCCACCTGGTCGGACATAAGCTGCGTGCATTCGGGCACCGCTTACACGTTCGTAGAATTCCATCATCTTCTCACGCTCTTCAAATAGCCAGAAAAATGGTGTCAGAGCTCCGACGTCCAACGCATGCGTACCAATACCCATAATGTGGTTCAAAATGCGTGTGATTTCGGCGAAGAGAACTAAACAAAATTAAAATCATGATTATGCATTACTTCAAGTTGTATATTATACAATAATTATTAACAATAAATCAAATTCTGATTCAAAACTTTTGTAATATTCATTTAGGCATGAACTTTACTGGTTTATTAATACTTTCATTCCTGTTCCCAATTCTTTTTTCATAATGTTCCATTTAGTTTGAAACTTTGAAATATCAATCCTACATCTACTCAAATCAAGTTTAGTGCAAATGCCGCATTCAATTGCATCAAAAATTGTTAGTCCCTTCAAAAAACGGAAGGAGAAGGAACAAAAAAAAAACGGTAAAACGAAAAGAGACTCTCACCCTTAATCAATCTTGTTTGAATCTGAACATCGATGTGATTGGTGCAATGTTCGGGTGAGTGGATTGACGGGAGATTAGGACTCCCAGGGTTTAGGATCTCTGGGATTCTGCATAGGATAAGAATATGAGGAAAAATTATAGCTAGTCGGGTAACAGATAAGATATAAGGATATGAATCAAAGAAAAGGAGGAAAGCACGCGGACAGTGACCTCTGGACTTGACAAGAGTGAAAAAACGAAATATCAAATAGTAATCCTGCATAATAATAAATCTATTCAAATCAAATTTAGTCAAAAAACTGCGTTTCACTGTAAAAAAAGCTGCTCGTCCCCCTAAACAATGAAAGAAACAAAAAAGAAGATAAATTGAAAGGAGATACTCACCACGAATCCACTTCGCTCGAATTGGAACATCGATGTTAAGTAATTTCTCAACAGCCAATGAGTAACACTGTTCGTTACACATCATAGATACGTAATCGAGACGATCGAAATAGGGCAATGCCTGAGTGTAGGTTTTATATTCGATCAATTTCTCTGTTCCACGATGCAAAAGTCCGATGTGAGGATCAGATCTTATAACAGTTTCTCCGTCAAGTTCAAGAACCAAACGCAGTACACCGTGAGCAGCCGGATGCTGTGGTCCGAAATTCAAAAAGGTATTCTGCACCTTCCTTTCTATGTATGGTTCGACGTCTGCCTTATAAGTTAATGGGTATTGCGAAGTATACTCATCTGGATGCATCACAGGCCCATTGAACTGTTTCATCCATTCAAGATCTGGGGACCATTGATGACCATCTCGCTTCTGACTGTTCGATTGAAAAGTTATTCGATACAGAAGATCGCATTCAAAAATATACATAGAGAAATTGAAATTGTAATTGAAATTGAAATCATTCATAAATACAGATGTGAAGATTAGTAGATTTTTAGTGTTATGTGATTGTTGATAAAATGATCAAGTAGAATCAAGTCTGCAAAAAAATTGGAAAATCTTTTCATAACTATTCAGCTGTGAGCACAGAACGTCTGAAACCATATAAGCCCTGATGTTATACAGGCAAAAAAAACTATTTTGACAATTATGATAAGTGTGAAAATGATAGTTATTTCAGTTTCACCAGATCTGTAGTATTGGCAATCGAAGGAATAAAATCATGTTTTTTTTATAGAAATTGACGGAAAAAGTTTCTGACTGATAGGTGAATTAAAAGTATACAGAGAATTATAAAAATTGTAGTGATATAGGTTATAATGAGGTTACGTAACGCTTTGTAGAAATTAGACGTAAGTAATATGAATCAAACGGTAAATCTTACTTGACAAAATTCAGAGAAGCTCCATTTTTAAGCAGGACCTTCCCGGACAGGGGAAATCCTGCAGATTTTCTTAAGACAGCCCCCAATACCGCGGCAGCCATGTTTATCGAGGTCCTGCGGCTGTCTGCATTGCTCGAGCCTCGAGTACGAGTTCGATTAGCGTCTGCTAATTGAACTCGATGTTCGATTAGTCGACTTCGATATCGACTATAGACTTCGAAATTCAAATTCAAATGACGAAAACTATGAGACTTTTATATCTGGCTCACAATAATTATACTACACTATACTATTTACGTTATACGTCGCGTATTGCCATAAAGTATTGAACAATGTAATGTTAGATAATTAATAAACATGTTTTTCCCATAGATTATAAATATTATCTTGGTAAAAACAAATGAACGACATAAATATCAAAGGTGAATTTTACACCTCGAATTTTTGGCAGCCCGTTTCTCAGCTAAAACACATCCGATCGATGTGAAATTGATATCAGTGACGTAGAAAAAGTGCACGGAGGGCATGATGCTCTTGGATTTCCAAAAAGCGAAAATGTTTCGGGTGTTTTCATATTTATCAAGTACAACGTCAGCACCAACGATTATTCGTTACAGAGCACTCTTGATATAAAACTGTACATTTTATTTTCGCTTTTTGAAAATCCAAGAGCATCATGCCCTCCGTGCACTTTTTCTGCGTCACTGATATCGATTTCACATCGATCGGATGTGTTTTAGCTGGGAAACGGGCTGCCAAAAATTCGAGGTGTATGATCCACCTTCCATTTTCCATAATATAATGTTCACTTTTTTTATAAATAAAAAAATGAATAATATCAATATCGCAAATCGATTTTCGACTGGACATGAACTTTTCAATGAAAAAGGAGGATTCGCAACTCGATAATACACCAGGGTTTCCATGGGGATACTCTGGTGTTGTTTAGAGCGCATGGCGAGAGTACCTCCCTTCTCATAGAGCAAATTTATAGAATTGAAATATTTGAAGATATTTGATTAACGACAACGATGTCCTTAGCAGCACCTTCGGTAAATTTAACTCCCACTATAATACCGCAAGAATGTGTGCCGGAATGGGATCAGAACAGTACTACGACTTTGATACAAATGTACAAAGAGAGAAAATGCCTTTGGGACACTACCCACGAGTTTTATAAAAATCGAAGATTACGTCGCGAGGCGCTTACCGAAATGGCTAATAATTTCAATTGCTCTTTGGCTGATGTTGAGAAGAAATTATACATGCTGAGAAGTTCATTCCGAAAAGAATATCGCAGGTGGAATAACGCCAAAATATCAGCTGGACCTAACAACAAGAATTTAGTAAGAAAACCACAGTGGTTCGCGTTGGATTTGCTCATGTTTTTGAAGGACGATGTAGCTAAGAAATCACTTATTCCTTTGAATCCTAACGAGCAATTCGAAAACAACATCAATCAAGATATCGGCATGGCTAACACGGTATACAGTTCTATCGGAAATTGTTAAATATTTTATAAAAATTATTACCGGAGAATACATATCGCTCAATTCTTACCGATGTTTAATCAATTTTTAGGAAATTCAAAACGTGTTTTACTACGACAGTGAAAATAGTACTTTGACGCCTTTGGAACCGGGAGAAGTAGCTCTGGATTATAATTTACAGCAGATTACGATGTCTGCCGAATCGTTGAAACAATCTCCAGGATCAGCAGCTAAGAGAAATAATTCAAACGGAGAAGCAACTCTGTTAGAATTGACGAGTAAAAAACCGAAAACACGTGACATGATTGATGATTCAAGAATAAGAGTAATTAAAGCGAATGATGTTCAAGAAAAGGACGGGTTTTCTGCCTTCGGAAACTTTGTTGCTGAAGAATTGAAGAATATTAAAGATAGCAGCCAAGTTCAATTGGCTAAATTAAGGATTCATCAAATACTATTCGATGCCACAAGGAGTTTTTTGAAAGTCCCTATTCCGAGACTGTAAATCACTGTGTTTACTCAAATGTAATTCATACATTTTCATTCTCAATTGATCGCTGTCTGATTATTATATGCGTTCATCTCATTACGTAGTTGATAAAGGTCACCGAATTTTGTTTAACTATGAAAAATCTATCAATAAATAATATTTCAGTGTTTTTTCTTTTTATGTATCGACTATTTGAATAAACCATTTTTGAACCCTAAAAAAACCCAAATCACATACGAATTAACTTTTCGTCATGAGGTATACCTATTAGGGTGCTTTTTTTGAAACGACAATTTTTTTTTTTTTCTGCAACTCCCCATTGAAAATCTTGTTGTAGACGTCGAAAGGGGAATCCTGTCCAATTTTTAGCTCTTAATTCCGATTCTAGTACTCACGCTTTTCGTTTCAAGTTTTTCCATGCTAAAAGCATGAGACTTTTTCTTTAGTCGCGCACAACTCAGCCGCATTTCAATGGATTGTTCCCATCCAAGACTCATTTGACAGAGAATTTAGTGTTCTTCAAAAGTGCCCAAGATAGTTTGACTGACTTGAAAATATTGAACTTGACATTTTGTTGGAATTTTATATTTAAAAAAATCAAAGTCCTTATATCTTTTGAAATACTGGTTTGAGAGACTTTATGTACTGGACTTTTTTTGTAGAGAAATAAACTTTCTACAAAATCGTTTCGAAGTTTTTTTCTCCAAGTCCAACTGTTTATTCGCCCACAGCGAGAAAGAAGAATTATGCATAAAATCGTCTTTGGAGGCTCATACAAGTGCGGCGGTTGAAACCGCAGCCAAACTACCAATCGCACTTTTGAAGAACACTAAATTCTCTGTAAAATGAATCTTGGATGAGAACAATCCATTGAAATGCAGCTGTTTTGCGCAGCGAAAGAAAAAGTCGTAACGTTTACATGCTTTTAGCATGGGAAAACTTAAAAAGAAAAGCGCGAGTGCTGGAATTGGAATGAAGAGCTAAAAATTGGACAGGATTCCCTTTTCGACGTCTACAACAAGATTTTCAATGGGGAGTTGCAAAAAAAAAATAGTCGTTTCAAAAGAAGCGCCCTAATACCTATAGGTATCAGACGATTTTGAGGATAGTCATCATCACACTTTGTCAGAAGACAAACAATTATTTCTACTGATTGAAAAACGATTTGTTTTCGGTACTATAAATTGTGAGATAAAATTTTATTTTACGCAAGTTTTGTAATCACATTTAGATAGTGTAAACTCTTGTTTGGCACGAGTCTTCTACTAACAAATTTCAAATTTCTCGAGCCAAACTTATCCACTTTCCATACAGCGCGTGTGCCCTATTTTCGGTAAAATTATAAAACGTGTAAAACGAGGCGTATTCCTCTTCGAATAAATCAGGTGTGTTCATCGGCATATAGAATCATCAATGCTTTCAGATTTAAAATCCGATATCAATCTTCAAAGAGACGCATTATAAACTTATATGGATAAATTAAATGAGAGAATTTTCTATCATTGAGTTATAGCAACGTTATTTATAATGTTTCTCGAAATTAGAAATGAAATAACACATGTATATGATGGATGCGAATTAATTAATTAGCCATATGCGCGAGCTGCAGCAGTTTTGCACGAACGCCCACGACATGCAAGCATCAAGATTTACTAATGGGCGATTTCGTTTCTTCACCGGCTGCAGTACGCTGCCAAAAGTTTGACGTAAGCTACGGTATTGGGGCTGCTATTTCGAGGTGAAAAAGAACATTGTCGCACACTGATCTAACGACATTTTACATGCCACAACCAAGTAGCCAACTATAGGGTCTAATTCAAGAAAAAATAAAGACAATAAAACAGAAGTGCCTTCATAAATGAACGAATTAAAAAATGCTTAAAAAAAATTCAAAGTAAGCAGAAAGAATTGATGTCACACCACGTGTTACGTCGCAGGAATTACGTCTTTTACACCTATTTAGATAAATGGAAGTAGTATGTAAGTTTAAAAAAAAATCGTTCACGATCTTTCATTGTCAGCCGTCAGATCTTTGTCATCTTTCTGAAAACCTGCCAATCAGATTTCAACACTGAGTCACATTCTTTTTGTTAGAGGATTAGAGCATCGAAGTATGTATACTGGTAGTAATTATAACTCAGAATTCTTCAGTAATTTTTTCTTGTTTTTTTTTTTTTTTTCCTTTTTTTTTTTTTGTAAATTTATTTATTCATTTATTATAATACTAATCATTTGCGGCGTATACAAATACAAAGGTAAAAAATTAAATAGATACGTTAACGTCACGATATTGAATTGACAATAATTAACGTCAAATATCTTCTTGATATACAATTGGATACAATAACAAAATATAAATCGCTACTAATGCTGTAAATACTAGTATTAATTATTATTTAGCGATTGTGATTATTGGGTATAGTCGCTATTCAAATATATGTAATATAATATTATGTAGGTAAATATCACTGTCGATTTTTAAGAACACCATATGATTATACGAAAATATGAGGATCACATGATACTATAACAGGTGAAACATTATATGCAAAAATCAATTGCTGCTTCACATTTGAAATATAATGAACTTGGTTGAAAATATTATACTATACCCCATGTATGTATAATGTGAGAAGTCTTCCTTCTATATACTCAATAAATTAAATATATATAGGTATAGATATCGATTTTTGCAGCAAAATTATATATCAAGTTTTATATATATATATTTATCTGCGCGTCGATATTCGCATTAATACAATTAGAGAATATAGTCTGTCTCATTCGAATCTTATGATCTTATGACGAACTACAAAAAAAGACTAAGAATAAAATTAATAAAAATTTATGGTTCGACACAGCCTTTTCAATTTTCATTCTAAAAATTTGACAAGACAATTAAGCTTGGAGTTATTCAATTGAGGTGCAATTAATTCACCACAACGACTATAGGTCAATGTTATACTATGGTCATTGAAAACTCCAGCCGTCAGTGAAAAAGTCAAACTATAATATCATATAGAACCGACAAAGAAGAAATTGCGATCATATGTGACATAGAGAGAAGAAAGTCAGATTCTCCTCTAAAAATGTTTTCACCTCAACGCTAAAAAAAAAAAAGAGCTTCATAGGTAAAAATCGTCTCGAAATTATAATCCTTAGTAAAAATCGTATAACAAGTAACGGTGAAGTGACTGAGGAAGCTGAAGTCTCCGAACAATTTTCGGCAATCCAGGTCCACAAAGTTTACGTACGATTAAACGAGCTTGATGCGTTAAAGGTAGAGGAGTTTGAGCGGCTTCCATAACCAGAGCTCTTTGAGCATCTGTTAGACTACTAGATCTGCGAATCATACAAGGATCAAAGCTTTCCGCAGCTTCAAGAAGAGCGCGAAGAAGTAACGGTTTATCGGCTGTATTTTGTAGTGAATTTAATATCCCATGAGGGTCACGATACTGGGTCTTTATCACAACTCTAGCACCGTATTTTAGCAATAAAGCGACGACTTCAACCGAAGGATTCTCATTCGAAGCCACGTATTCGGCAAGGACTGGACGAAGCGCTGGACCCTCGTCGCTTCTAATTACCAAATTAGGATCTGCACCACGCTCCAATAACATAGAGAGAATATCAAGACGATTTGGGATGTTGTCAGCGCAGGCCACGTGCAGAGGAGACCCTATGATTGGCGAAGACGCGTTGACGTTTGATCCTAAAAAATAGTTAAAAATAATTAAATTAATTGTTATATTACTTAATTAATTTTCATAAAGGAGGAATTGTATCAGTTATTGTATTTTTTTCTGATAATTATGACGAATGAGAAAGATAATATAAGCAGCAGTTTAATCCATAGATCAAGATTATGAATCTAATTTATCTCCACACAGAAGATAAGATTTATTTAAGATGATTATTATCATTTTTGGTTTATTTTAGTCACCACGTGGCGTCGTCGCGTTATTGCCTTATTATTTCAGTTGGCCATTAGCTCCTCGCATACGAAGGATGAAAAGGCGAGGTAGCTGTTATAAATGTAGTGAGAGAGTGAAATATGTATTTTTAGAAAACAGTTTTGCGCCGTGTTTCTATATCAGCTGGTTAGATGAGAAAACGACGAGTCTTTTTATACGAGAATATTATTATACTCAAATAATATAACTATAACGTATATATAAATGTTTGAGAATAATAAATTTGTCATTAATGATATGCGCAACAACGATTCACACATAATATAAATTTGACTTTTGATAATTAATCTATACGTTAATGGCATGTCTTTGAATTTTAACGACCGATGGACAATTAATAAGCTGTAGAGGGTAAATGCCAGCTCAACACTTATTGGCTAAAGAATAATAATAAATTATTATAACCGTTACTCAGACAGTAGTTTGCGTTTCGTTAAATGCTTACCTGCATTCAATAGCATTTCAACTATGCTGGGGTCTCCCTTAAGTATTGCAAGGTCCAAGGCTGATGGTTTTTGATAATCCGGCCCTAAGTCTAGACTGGCACCTTGCTTCAATAGAAGATTTATCACATCTGGATCACCTCCAAGAATGGCGTAATGCAAAACAGTCCGATAGTCGTGCCTGGCATCGGCATGATCATTTACACTCGCGCCATAACTTAGTAAAAGTAATACCGAGGTCACACCCTAAAAAGCACAATGCTGAAGGGTAACAATCAGAACCTTCACATCGAATTCACTTCATGTAGACACAGTTTTTTTACAATTTTTAGAAAAATGTGTCCGAAAAAATTGCCTATATGCCACAGTAAATTTTTCTGAAATCGATTCAACAGTGATGGAGCTATGCAGCGATGAAATTTCAAACTGCTATTCGATTTTCAATATATATTAAGTCTCATTTGAAAACACATTTTCCCCTGATATTCCCAACCCACACAGCACCCAATATTGTAGCAATATTGCTCATATTGCTGCAATGTTGCTGCAATGTTGCTACAATATTGGGTGCTGTGTGGTCTAATCCCAAAATTAGATTTAAAAAAATTGATGAACACTGTAGAATCTTACCTGCGGTAATCTAGCGGCTTTCATCAACGGCGTAAGTCCAGCTCGATCTCTGGTATTAGGCAAAGCTCCGAAGGCTAGAAGAAGTTCTAAACACTCCAAGTCTATCGGAGATACGAGATTAATTTCAGAACCAAAGAAGTATCTCTTATTTGGATTAGCACCAGCCTCGAGTAACACTCTGGCTACATCAATGTGGCGGTTTCTTAAAGCGAGTCTAAGTGGTTCATCGCATAGCATTGTCCTTGGAAAAAGTTCTCCTGTATCGGCACGATGATCGACTTTAGCACCGTATTTTAGTAGGAGTTTAACCAAATCCAAATAGCCATGTTCTGCTGCTAAATGTAAAGCTGAATAGCCGCACTCATCGATAGCGTCTATGTCGGCACCTCTTACTAACAGAAGTTGTGCAGCTTCCTCGTATCTCTGCCAAACCGCGTAGTGCAAAGGTCGAAGACCCTGGGTTACGGGCTCGTTTGGCTTTGCACCACACGCGAGAAGGATACGAATCTCATCTAATGTTTGCATACGAATTATTGAGTCGGCTAACTCGCGTTGCAAAGGGTTGGCTATGCACTCCGCCGGCATCTGTGGATTGCGAAAATGATATTTCGTCATTGAATATAGATCGCCAGGGTCAATAAGCGCGAATATATGATGTACAGATGCGATTAGAATAGCTATGAGAATCAATCAGGGCGTCGTGATGATAGTTAATACCGTATTTGGGCACCCTGTACATTATTGTTCATGGACAGACTCGGAATATAGTCTGAGGACATCGATTACAAACAAATTACATTATGTATATATGTATTAGACCGGTTCAAAAAAATCGACTATTCTTTTTTTTTCTCAATTTTCGCATTGAAATACTTTCGGCGGGGGGGGGGGGGGGGGGGGGGAAGATGCCTGTTAAAAGCGGAGCTCTTAATATTAAGATTTAGAGGTCGCTCATCGCGGATTTCTATTTTCCATTTAAATAGCATAGGAATTTTATTTTTTTTTCTTCAGAATTTCGTAGCTCATACAAACCAATGAACAAATCCAAATGACTCTTACATATTTTGATAGAGGATTGAACACTCTAAAAAATGTATCTATCATTGTGGAAAAAAAATCACAAAGAAAAAAATAGTTGACTCAACTATAAATTGAACTTTGAGCTTGAATAACTTTGGAAGGAGTCAATTTATCAAAAAATGATGAGAGAAGCTTTTTGTAGAGTGTTCAATTTCCTATGAAAATATCTTTGAGTCATTTGGATTTGTTCATTGGTTTGTGAGCTACAAAATTATATAAAAAAAAAAAAAAAAATTTCCTATGCTATTCGAATGGAAAATAGAAATCCGCGATGAGCGACCTCTAAATCTTAATATTAAGAGCTCCGCTTTTAACAGGCATCTTTTTTCACTCCCCCCCGAAAGTATTTCAATGCGAAAATTGAAAAAAAAAAAGAATAGTCGATTTTTTTGAACCGATCTAATATATGTATGCTATGATGTTGTGTAGTCAGCAACAGGTAGCGAAATGATTCGTGAATAATTTATTTTATTAATAACTTTGAAATTTTAGAAGGACATCTTTGATTCTTATGAAGATTTTTGATTCAATAATTTATTTAAATATGATCGAGGAAATTTAAGAATTGATCTGATTCCAGAGTGAATATCTAGTATAACAAGATGATTGCAGCATGCAGATATATTTCGTGCATTAGATACACCATTGATAGATTGATGTATTATATTTAGGTATATACGCACTTTGATATACTTATATATTCTTAATCGTTTATTCACGTTAAAACCAAAAGATCTGAAATAGCAAAGAGAAATTATGATTAGAATAAAAACTAATAAGCGTGATATAATACGAGTAGTGCCAGACTATATAGAGTCGATTAGTCTTGAAATAGCTAGTCTACGTGATAAAGCTCTACGAATTTTCACACCTTTCAACAAAATTATTTCTAAATTAATGTATTTTAAATCAAATAAGTAATAATACGCGATATAAGGAAACAACGAAAGAAGGGAATCCCCGGAAAGCCACATCGTCTGACGCTATTTTTAAAAAGTAATTCGTGAGGTCAAAACACGTTAAGAAGATAGAATCCTCTTTTACACGCATCCAAGTATAAATCTTCGCACTTTAAATATAGAATCCATTAGACAAAGCAACGTTCAAGAGTAGGTACATACTCGCACATTGTTCTATGAAATTAAATTACGCATTTTGCATTTACGAGCTTTCATCTACGACTCTGCAGAATATAAATTCTTCTAATCATAGGGAATCCCCAGAACGCGTCGTTTTTCACGAGCACATCCCGTGTTTACGTACATATATTCTAATATATATTTATAAATTTGTGTTTATAGATGTATATATATACTATAGACCATGTATATCTATATACAAAGGCGTCTTGCACTCAGCTAAAGCGTCGTCGCGCTCCTTGACCCTTGTTCCAAAAATAAATTTCAATTCGCGGAAGGTAGGTAGGTAGGTACGCGTATGTACCTAAAACTCGAAGCTTTTTGCCGTGTATTCGCGGTAAGTCACGAATAAGCTTTAAAGTCACAACAGAATTGGTTGCCAAAAAGTCTGAGCGCCAAAAAAGACACCGCGCCGGAAACTACGCGAGAAACGCGTAGGTACGCCACGGTGAAAATCCTACACGCAACGCCCAGTCTTATGTATCAGAGTCTTTTATTGCCCTCAATTGACGGCAGAAGAGATTTTAGAATTTCATAGACGTTCGAGCCAATGTTATACCTACTGCGCACTGCCAAAAACGCATATCTATGCTACGATTGACCTCCGGGTATGCAAACCTCATTTTTGCTACGCATCTATGAAGATGTCAACGACAAGGTTGATCAGATACATTTGTAATAAATTTTCTATACAGATAAGACGATAATATGCTAAGAAAGAAAAATTCGTAATCGCATTAAGATTTTTTTAGCTACTTAATTTTTAATTAAGTTTTTATTGCATATCAATACAGCTCTCGCTATTAATTATTATTCGTTCAGTTTAATTTCTGTAATAGACGAGGCAGTATAAACTGTATGCAATGGATTTTATACAAAGCAAAAAATTAAAATGCAACAGGTATATCGCGAGGAATCTGTGTATATGGATTCCAAATGTACGATATTTCAGCTGTACTCTATTTATTATTATAGTTTAAATCAGAGCCAGAGTTCGATTTTGAATGGTACCATGTGTTTTTTGTTTCTTTTTCTCTCTGATCTTGACCCTCCCACCTTCGTCTTATTTCAGAACAAGGAAAAAAGTATTTTTATTTACATAAAATTCGTGTGAAAAGGTAGTATATCAATTATATTATAACGAAATGACGCGAATATAAAATGCAAGCATGACTTACATATAAATATGTATTTACATAGATATTTAAAGTTTTATGTTTTGTTGTATAAACTTGATCGAAAAATTGATTAAATTAAGTAGTAATATTGAATTTATCTAATTTATGAAAAATAGATTCCTATCTATCTGCGATTATTAAATCTATAATCAATTACCCCAAATTGATAATAATACTAGCACTGCTTATTATCTGTCATTTTCACGAACAGGTAAACGGAGTCCTATAGACCAGAACCCGAAAGCCCACTTGTTACAACAAGTGAGATAAGATTTAAATACGACAAAACAAAAAGCATATATATGTGAAATTAAATGTAAAAATAAAGAAATTTTATCGCAAAATTAGAAAAAATTTCACCATTAATGCAATTATTTAGTATACGACGTATTTATTATACTTATATTTGTATATTAACGCACACTAGTTATAGTACAGTTTGTCTGTGAATATACGGATGGGAGATCTATAGAAGACAAACGTCATAATATATAGTCCAACAAGTAGCTTTTCAGCTTTTCAGCTTTTCAGCTTTTCAGCTTTTCATCAAAACACACATTATAGAGTTGAATTTATTTTAAATATTGTTTTAATAACGCGCGGTAATATATATATAGGTAATCGGCGAATATACATATAACTGCAATGTTTATTAAATTTGATTAGAGTCTTTTGTTTACTCACATCAAAGATAGTGCGATGTTCCAACATGTAGAATTAATATTTTGAACTGCCTTCTTCGTAGGAAAGTCGCTCCTATTTAAAGCGTTGAACGACTATTCATCCGAAAATAACACAAAGGGATCACGAGGGTTTACATCGGAGTCTGCGCCGCGGCGTACAACACGCGTCGCGACGCCCCTATGCTATAGTACGCAATTTTACGCGCGCAGTAATTTTCGACTTTACACGCGCGGGGTCGCGACGCTATGTTCTATTATATTAGTTTAGACTTTAGCGTCTACAATTCATGTGAACTTGTTATTATTTTCAAATATAGAAAAGTAAACATTACTAGGACACAACAACCTGTCAAAACTATTTATAAAAGAATTTATACCACCGTTCCTAAATTATTCTATATTTACTCACTTCAGTTCTAATATCATACAGCAATTAAAAAAAAAAATATAATCACTGTTATATGAGACTCCGAAATTAATATCAGTACAGTACCACGTGGATATTCACGCCACATCACTCCTCATCGTATACGTTATTTTCAAATTAAATATTTCGTTCAAATTTTGCAGATAATTCGATATGTGACTATAATCAATTGTTATTCATTTATACGAAACTGTTTTAATCGATTCGTGATCTATTTCATAATATATTGAAATAAACGTTGATAATAAGATTCGAAAAATTAGAATCAATTATATCTGATCCAAAAAAAAAAAAAAAAAAAAGTTTAAAAATGTTTCATCGTAACTTATTTGCATATTAAAATATAATATGTTGTTTGTTTTTTGCAAGTCCTCCGTAAGCTTTTTTTCAAATGATTTAATATACAATTTTCATTTGTAAGCTCCTTAAATGCGTTATCGCATTTATAAGACCAGATTATTTCGGGTTAGTTGTCTTTTTCTTCTTCTTCATGGCTCTTAAGGTGGAGACACACAGAAGTCCATAAGCCATAAGCAGAATGCATAGCCATAGATATAGATATAAGATCTGCAGTAAAAGCGAAGTGATGCGCATGCGCTATGGATTATGCTTTCTGCTTATGGCTTATGGACTCCTGTGTGCTTCCACCTTTAGTCAAATTCTTTTCTTTGTCAAATGTATATAAATGTAATATAGTAATCGAAAATCTGTTTTCCCTAATTCGATTCGGAGATTGCGTACGTCGTATGTAAGGTATAAATGTAGATGATGTTCATATATATGCCGACGTGCGTTCATATACGATGAAAATAAAAAAATAAAAAAAATAAACAAGGAAAAGCACTGTCTAATAGAATATTGCACATACATATACAACAATGATATTTGTTTTACATTTGAGATAAATCCTGTCTATAATAGCTTTTCTGTTTACGTTCTGTTTATTCGAAAACTAGTGTTTTCGGGTAACTGTATAATACGTATATATATTATATATGTATCTATTCATCTTTTTATATTATCTCTTATTCTTCAATTCTTATTTACCAAATCTTACATCAAACTTTAACGAAATATATAGTTTTAAAAATCGAGTAATTTTAAATAAGAATATGTCTCAATAAATTGAAAATGCAAAACTGCGAAGAAGATAAGACACATTCTCGCCAATCATATACATATATAATTTCTTTGATTAAACCCTAATTAAAACGAACGTAATAAAACAACATTGGAGAATATAGTAGTATATTGCCACATTAGTTAAACCACTTAAAATTAATTTATTGTACAACGTACCGGTTCTAATTAATTGCTAAAATATATTGCAGAGTCAGTAGTAGATTGCAGATGTAACGAAAAATGCCGCCAAAATTTAATGCGTTGACTTTCTAGCGTTCTTATACTCTCGCATATACTACGTATACTAGGTATACCTATATTTTATGTATATGTATAGTGTTTGATGTTTTAACAACTACATATACTATAGTCGAAAACCAGACGATCGCTTCTTTTGAACTCTCAAGGCCGTCAAGGTCGTCATACTTCTCTGAAAATGCACGTTCATGTACACACATGTAAAATATATACACATATCCAGCTGCTTTGTTTGAGATCAAACAGAACATGTGAGTCTGTCACGATCTCATCTCGAGGTCACGTTTGGTTTTCAATTCAATTTTAGTTTTAATGAAACACCATATATATACAATATACCTATATTAAAAAAAAAAAATAACTTTTTTTATAACTTAATTTGATTTAATTTTAGATTGGGAAATAAAATGAGAATGTTTTGTATTTGTTTTTTGTGATTACTTTTATTAAGAAATACTTTGCACTTAATAAATGCCTTATTTTATAATTATAATAACCATCATCATCATCATCATCATCATTATCCTTATCCTTATCATTATCATTATTAATATTATTATTAATATTATTATCATAATTATACTGCTGCTCTAAGTTCCTAATTAGAAGCATGCTTCACTAACACATCTTACACGTCCTTAAAATTAAGTAATATATTCTTAAAACATGAATCATT
Organism: Tenthredo mesomela; assembly: GCA_943736025.1. Taxonomy (NCBI): domain Eukaryota; kingdom Metazoa; phylum Arthropoda; class Insecta; order Hymenoptera; family Tenthredinidae; genus Tenthredo; species Tenthredo mesomela. Next base: position 9,689,206 of record OX031016.1, on the reverse strand, counting down.
TCATTAAAAAAAAATGAGAGAAAACGAAAAAAAGAAAAAAAAAAAAAAAAAAAAAAATTAAACGAAAATACTTTGATTTTAAGAACCTGGCAATTTTTAGCTGCTAACTTAAAAAAAAAAATGTCGTTGGCAACTTATATGGCTAATAATCTAAAAAAAGATTTTCTTCTTCTTCTTTTTTCATCTATGATTATAGTATTTTTTTTTTTTTTTTTTAATTTATCTCGAGATATCAGTTTAAACAAATACGTAATATATCTAATTCAGGATTCGTATAGCTGATGTTACTAAAAACTCATAGCTGAGTTATGAATTATGCCTATAATCATTCATGATGCAATAACAAATACAATAAGCTGGTTAATCTTTTCATTGTCACATCAATCGCAAAGATTTCAAGCTGATTCAAAATCTGCAGCAAATAATAGATTTCATATTACTATATCATAATGATATTATATTATTATGCTCAATAATCATGATCTCTTTTAAAGACTCAAAGAATGATGAAATATTTACAGAAATTCATTGATTACAACTAGCTAGTGAAAAAATAAAATACAAATTAGTGAAAAAGTAAAGTACTGAATTCCATGTTAGAAATTTACCCGAATTAAGAATTAGTATGGTAAAAAATCGAATTTAAATGAATAATAGTGTTTTTCGTAAACATAATTGAATCGGAATTTGAATGAAGTTATTTTTGTTGAAAAATATGAATTGTAATGAGCATGGATTCATTCGGGTTTCGAATATGAAATTCAGTCAGATTCTTTGCTTTTGCGTTTACAATGAAATTTGATAACTGTATCAGATGCGTAAGGAAAAAAACCATAGCATTAATTTACAATTTTCAGCTGCCTAATATATCTAGAAAGAATAATAATACCTTGGCAGAATAAATTGATTGGTGATATAAATGATAAATAATAAATGATTGAAATTAAATAGAATTTGCATTAAAAAGAAAAAATGCATATTTAGTAAATGCTAATAGTTTGCTAAGACGATATAATTAATTGTTAAGTATTCTTCACGCTCCTTTGATTGTTGTATTAGTTACATGTTTAGTTATGAAATATTATTATACACATGAGTATGACACGGTTTCTGTTTTTCTCCGTTTAAAAAATAAAGATACAAAACACTGATAGCCTTAATGGCATAACATCTTTCTAATCTTACAAACGCATTTTTGTTATTAAAGAATTCATTATATTCTTCATTGGTTTGAAATACTGGGTTTAATAATCTGTATAAAACCTTTGTTGACTGGAAGCTTAGGACAATAATTTGTACCTAAGAGTATACAGAATAAATGCTGAACATCATAACACAACAAATCAAATATTATTCTAATCTATTTTACAATTACAAAATCACAAACAATAAATCATAGATTTACTTTCAATATATTTCATTCTTTGTTTGTATATGATTGTTAATCAGATGAGTATAAACTTTAGTTCCTTAATAAAAAAGGATAATATTATCTTAACTAGTAGAATAATATGAGTAGATGCCCAATTTTATGTTATATTATGTTATGTTATTCAGCATAGTTTAATTCTGTAAATGTCTCTCAGTTTATACGGTTCAATTTTTATTGCATAGTATGGAAAAATATGATTCTATCAAAATGTTATTTAACAAAGGCAATACATCGCTCGACTATTTTTATATATGTATAGTCATTATTGTTGTCTATCAGACAAAACTTCTCTGAAAGGCCAAAACCAATTTTAACAAAAATGATAAAAAGAAAGAATGACTTTATTTCATCATTTTTATTAAAAGTGGTAAAAAATGTTTTTTTTTTTTTTTCTTTTTTTCTTTTTTTTTTTTTTCTTTTCTTTTATTTTTAGTTTTTCTTTTTCTTTTTTTTTTCTAGTTTTTCTTCTTACTTTTCTTTTCTTTTATCATCTATTTAAAACTTTACGTTTGTACACTATTGCGTAATAAGCATTATTTAATTTACTATTTTATATGTATGTCATGATTCCTCATTCTCTGTGTGTGATGCCTATAGAAGCTAAACAGTTATCTCTCAAAAGTATGTAACATACATACATCGGTTCTAATTAGTCATTATCTATATAATTTTAATATTCATCAGTGTATTATTATTATTATTATTATTATTATTATTTTCCATTTTTTTTTTTTTTTTTTCCTTTTTTTTTTCTTTTCTTCATAGTTTACGACAAATGGCCAGAAAGAACTCACTTTTCATGATAAAAGTGCCTACAAAAATATCTGTATAAGGAGACAGGGCTTGCGGTTTACTAAGTTATCACTATAATTAATTAAGTATTGCCAGTGACTTCAGTCTCGAACTTAGTAATCTTGATCGATAACGTTTTGTGGTCTTGAATTCAAATTATTTAATTAGCGAGATAATTTTCTCATCTATTTAAATATACTACCTAATTTTGTTTCTGAATAGATAAATGCTAATGTAACACATTTATTACATTGTTTTCGTTCGTTTTAAGCTGCTCATTTATGTTCACATATATATAGATTTATCAGACCAAGTCATCCCTATTATAACTTTTTAATTCTAATCCTGCAAAACTAAGTTCAAGAATGACAACTGGACAAAAAATATACCATACAAGTATTTTTCAGACTGATCATAAACGAGTCAACGTCACATCATATCATATCATATACAATATGTTATATTTTGACGTTAAATTTGGACGCTACAGGCACCTCGGTGTCTTGAAGTGTATACCAATATGATCTGCGAAATTAATTGATCTATACGCGAATTTTCAATGGTCACAGGTAAGCCAAATTATGGCAGGGAACTCACCGTGTGTTAAATAATATCTAATTATATGGTGAATCTGAAAAACATTTCTACGATAAGTTATGTATTTACATAGACGAGCTGTTCGAGACTCGAAATAAAATGTGAGGAATATTATTTATCAACTAATTCTGGCTCAAAGCATGAACTATCAATTAATAAAGTCTCCATCTGCGATGAGACCTGTGTGCTTTTTCTATCCTATTAAAAGTTATCTAGTAGTTTTATTATACTTTGTTTTGCCTGAAATTGATTTTCTAGAATATTTGATAATCCTGCTTGCTACACGTATAGTGTAAATACAGCGCGATTACTGATTTTACTTGCGAATAGTAACTCATTTGATAAGGCAATATCTTCTATGGGGTAAGAATAAAAAAGAAAACATAGTGAATGATAGAACAAAGAGAGAAAGAAAGAAAGAAAGAAAGAAAATAGATTCAATCATCTTGACGCAAAGTTAGAAATGATATTAAACTTAGTGTTTCTAAAAGATTATATCAAATGTTAAACTTTGTTATATAATACAAAATTCATTATTTTTCCTCAGTAATTTACAATTCGATAAACAAAGAGGGTAAACGAAACATGGAAAATTCATGATCTGAGTAAGTACATAGCGTAAAGAGTTCTTGTTTGACGATAAAACTTTTGAAAGTTTTGAGTCGAAACGAAATACGAAATTAGATATCAAAGGCAGAGACCGTATATTACCATGAATAAAGAAAGAAAAGAAACTGGCTAAGTGATAATCTCAAAGCTAAAAGATCATTTTTTTTAAACACAGAGGCAGTTGTCTTAGACCTAAAATAAAAAAAATGCATTAATAAATCGTTAAATTAATATGATTTTATATCTAAGAAATCTTGAGCTTAAATCAACGGATTTCCACCCATTTATATTATTAGTTTAGAAAATTGTTGAAATCAACGTTCTAAAAAAACTGCGTTTATTCGAAGTAACATAGCTCATGCCCCGATGCACTACGCATTAGCGAAATATTTCACCTCTTGCATAAATAATTGATAAAAGCATCCGTACTTTTTCGTTATTATTCGCACCTACACGGAGAGAAAAATCTAGGGTTTAATGCAAGAGAATTCATGGGATTCACACGCGGAGTATTTGTTATGCGAACACCGCAAGCGTCTCTTGCTCAATTTGCTAGAGGACCTCATGGGTTTAATGCGCGACATACCCTTTTGCCCTGAATGCACCAGCGCCCATGCGAAGATGCCAAGAATCAGTTGGATTCATAGTAATGCTGCCTTGCGCTAATACCGTGAAGTTGTCCGAGGGATATTTCCAAGAGAGCTCACGGACTTTTTCCGTGAAGCTCCTTGCGATTTCCAAGAGAAATGCTTGCTATTGAAGCGTGGCCAATGTTCACGCGTTAATCGCCAGTTTTTTCTCTCCGTGTATACTCATATTCCTTAATCACGATCTTAGATTTTCTTTTCTACCATCTTAACTGCTTATTATTATTATTAATGATTACCTAAAATAAATCAAGCTCAAAAACAATGATTAATTAATTACCACCTAAAATTAGTCTGGAACAGCTCTAAGATGGTGCAATTCAATTGATTTGACTTAACTGTAATCTAAGATCTCACTACTTTTTAGGATAGCACTACGGTAAACTGGTATTCAGGCTCTCCGGCAATCGGTAGTTCATCATGTGGAAGGGCGGGCTTGCAGGACTACCAGGCTGGCTGTTTAGACCAAGGCTGTTAGATCCACGCCCGCGTTTTCTCCTTTGTAAAATACCTTTGCGTACCATATAGAAACGAATCGTGCTGATTGGGATGTTGTACTTTTCAGAAGCAACTTGGAACGTCATGCCACGTGCTACCATGTCCGAAGCTTGTTTCAGTTCTTCTTCAGAACGCCGTTGTCGTCTTTGGTAGCCTGAATAATAAGAAGAAAAAAAACTTCAATCTTTGCGTATTCCTTTTTATATTCTTTTATAAGCATTAGGAACTCCTGTTCAGAGTTGTAAAGAATTCTCAGCATCGGAAAGCCGGTAAAAATCAGAACGACTAAAAACTGTTATAGATAAATTTATTCCAGAATTATTCTGACCTTCAATAGCTGGAAACGGGCTGCCTGGGGTGCAATTAGTAGTGCGAACCATACTGATAGAGTATGGTTTATGATCATGATTAAATTGTTCATCAGGTTCCATTTTGACCAGACCCTGAGTCTCGGTAAGAGTGGCTTCGCAAGCGCTCAACGCTTTTTCAAGATGATGCAACGCCTCCGTATGTTCCATATTTACTGAACTTTGAGTGTTTTGAGTTGCGCTTGGTGCAGCTGAAGGAACTGTTTGAGGTGATACAATTGTCGGTGTGCATTCAAGGAAGCTTGTGTTGTTTGCATCGATTACAAGCGCTTCTTCATTCTTCACATTCTGGGTAGATACTTGTTTTATTGGTATTGTTGGCGTCACAGGAGTATTAGATTGTTGGGAGCTAGATTCTGGGCTAGAATCTGCATTGTCTTTTCCTTGATTCGACAGACCACGCACCTATGCAAATAATTTCAATTTCAACATATTTCTATCATCGAAGAAAAAAATATGAAGTAAATATTGTGCGTCGAAAAAAAAACTTGGGAATTTTAATTGAATATTGTTGTTATTGAAGAGGCAGAAATGACGGCTAGAAAAATTATTGTTTTTCTTTCTTTTTTTTTTTTGTTAATGTGTTGAAAAAAAGAATGAAATATGTGTTGTGAAAAATGAAAATTAGCCTTTTCTGATTAGGAAAATATATTTTTTTCATTCCACCAATGTCTGACAAAAACAAATCTTTCACCAATTCCCATAATTTAATAACGGAATAAAATCACATTACACATGGTAGTTGAATAACGATAAGACAAACACATCGAAGACATTATGAATGATAGATAAACATCTGAATAATATGTGAGAAAAAAAAAAAAAAAGGAAATAGTTCAATAATTACTTTTATAATAACTTAGAATGAGATGTAGAGAAAACATTTAGAAATATGTTGAATTTTAGTAAAATTTATTTATTACAAGTAAATTATTTGAATAGAAATTCAACTGGTTTTTTTTTTTTTTTTTTTTTTTTGTGATGAAAACGCTGTTTTTATACGAGTTTTAGAATGAATATTATAATATGGATAAATTTTGTAAATTTCCTACCTGCAAAGCTTCAGCAGCTTGCATTAACTTAGCCAATTGTTGTTGTTCGACGTATACCTCTCCTCGATACATGAATTCAACTAATGCCTGAAGTTCCCACATTCTCATATCCCTCAGAAATATTATTGGATGAGTGCATGGAATATCCAGTAGTAAACGTTCGAGATAATCGCTACAGGCTGATAGTACAACCTTGTGGCATTTTATGGAACCGCCGTCGCAGGCCAATGTGACATCAACAAATTGTTCAGAGCTCAACAATTTTGGAAATGCATTGTGCATATTCGATTGATGAGAATTCCATGATACACAAAATTGCTGACGATCGTCACCAGGATAATTATCCGCGGTGGGTAAATTGTTTCCAGATTCCATATCGAATTCTTTTGTTTTTTTTTTTTTTTTTGCTTTTTTTTTGTGTTTTTTGCTTTTTTTGTTTCGTATTTTATTTGATTTATTCAGCTGCCGCTTTTTTTTGGGCGGAATTTGTCTTTTTCTTCGTTACGTCACGTCACGTCTGGTAAAAAATAAAATATACAACTCACATTTTTTGCTAACATATTTATTAGACATTGTTTTTATTATTTAATTTAATATATTATATCATATATCATCAAATATCATATACAGTATACATATACCACTACCGATATAACATCGCAACCAAAAGATTACTAATAGACAAATAATAATTAGATCCAATTTAGCAGAAAGATTTTCTAAATAGAATTCAAATAGAAATCAAAAATATTTCAAGATTAAAATATAAGAATATAAACAAACAAAAAAAAAAAAGGAAGATAAATATTTTAAGTTTGACACATCCTAGCCAGTGACCGAATTGACTTTATTTACATATTGAAATGTTTTTCTATAAAGAAGTTATAATTGATGTGATTTCATTTCATTACTGATCTTTTATTGCTGAAGAGGATCTTTAATGTATTATGTTAAGCATTCTAAGCACTGCAATGTTTGCTGTAATTCTTAGAATAGAAATGATGTATATTTTTTTATTTTTTATTTTTTTTCAAAAAAGAAACGAGTTCATACGATCTATTGTTTTTTTTTTTTGTTTTTTTTTTACAGTATACAAATTTTATCAAATGAAAACTAAAAAATGACACGAAATATTTACGTACAAGAATTTAAATACTCGTTAGTTATTTTATTTTGTCGATAAAGTGAGAAAAATAGATTATCATTTTCATTATTTATAATCACAGCAAATTTTGCTTTATAGTTGATGATAAAAAAAAAAAAAAAAATAATAAAAAAAAAAAAAAAAAAAAACAACAACAACAATCAAACATGCATAGAGTCAATCTAGTGTATATATTTTGTTTCTCAACCGAATATGGTGAAGTAATTTGTTTTAAATGGCTTACCTATTATTATTATTATTATTATGTATAGAATTATTATTAATATTTTGTTGAATGATAATATAAATGAATAAGGCGGGAGAGATAATTGACAAAAAACAAAAAAAAAAAAAAAATGATAATAATACCGATTAGTATCGAAGAAGTTAATCAGTTTGGTTGTATATATAGAAAAAAAAAAAAAAAAAAAAAGAGAGAAAAAAAAAGATATATATTGTTGATAAAACAGATAGTTTATATTATATACCGAAAATAAAAATAATTGATGACTCAAAACATAATATCGTGTTGGTTTTAAAATTTTTACAATATGGCTGTCATGAAATAAGATGCCTCTCTAACAAACAAATTGTATATGATGATGAGCACATGAAGAAAAATATCTGCGTATAAGTCCTAGGTGTGTATATATATATATATATATATATATGATAAAAATAATATTCGGGGTATTAATAATAATAAAAAAAAGCGATACGCAATGTAACGATAGATTATTAATAAAGATTATTATTATTATTATTATTATTATTATTATTATTATTATTGGTTATTGTAAATTTGTAAATAGCTAATACTCATAAGCGTCTAATACTAATATAGAAAGATATAGAGAAAGAAAAGAAAAAATCTATAAGAACAACAAAATGAACGTGCAACAAAACAAATGACTCTCGACAAAGGTATACGAATACTTACTACACTACTACTATTAATGTATAAAAAAAAAAAAAATATATGTAGTTGGAAATATTTACGATCCGAAAAACTAATCTCACATGCAATATATCTAAACAATCACGTGCTTCGTACTGTGGACAGGTTAGTTGAAAGTAAACTGACATCTTTTATAGAAGACAAAAACATTTAAAATGTATAGAAAAATGGTGAAATCTTTGCGGGAGACGCTGTCGGCATGAAAGCCATCACCCCCCCCCTCCCTCCTCCCTAAACCCCCATCCAACCCCCTTCCCTTCCCCCAGTAACGCCTTGAACACAAGTTTCACATTTCTCCTTAATTTATACACGAAACACCACAAGCACCAAAATTTAAAACAATAAATTAATTTAACAGGCCTTGGAGAATGATTTGTCACTCACAAATTTCCTTTATTATAATATTCTCTTCGATAATTTCACGTTATATCCGGCAAGAATCCCTTAAGAAAACATGCGTCCGTCGAGATTTGCACTGGCTAGGGGAGCTGGGATAAAACGGGTGGGGGTAGTAAGGCTGGGGGTAGCTTAAGGGGAACAGTAACGCTAACTATAGGATTCTTACCGAACTATAAATCGACATTAACAAAATAAAATTATCATAACCATATTTTTTTTCTTTAGTGTCAAAATTTTACAAACCATCAATTTTCGTCTTTTCCTCCCATTTCATCTAATACTCAATTGGCGATAATCCGTTTTCTACTTTCTTTCAAATAACCGGCTATTTTCATCAACATCAACTCTTGTTATTAATAAGAAAATTACTACATTTAATATTTACACCGACGATTACTGCTCATCAAGTTCTGCGCAACTATTTAAGTTAATTCAAACAGATTATAGGATGAATAAGATGGTTCATTCAAGATTTCAAAGCGCTATATGACAGGAAGTACTTTACATCCCGAGATTATATATTAGAGAAGCGAAGCTTACTACGCAGATCTTGAAACGATTTTATTGATTAAATTATACCTAATAGCAATCAATTTCTTAATAAATAATTTTCATTCTATATTTAATTGCCTTTATCAAAAATGAGAGAAAAAAAAAAAAAAAAAAAAATTCGCACTATACGGAATAACATGATCATCAATTATTTGTTGTAAATTATAAAAATTAATTTATCTTATTTTTAGATGCTAATAAAAACTGTTAAAAATCATTGCAAACTTCCTTTCTCATATTTTTTGTATACCAATGACCAAAATATATTTCCAAATTCCATTTCTCAAACAATAATTAGACACAATAGTTAGTCTCAGAACTAAGATTTGGACAAATTTAAAAAAAAAAAATTAAAATTCACAATGGCTACCCCGCTTTTCTCTGTTTTGTGTGTGTGTTAAAATAACAAAAACAAACTTTGAAATAAATATAGAAAAAAAATCACATATAAAATATTGCCAAATAAATTAACAACCTTATTCTCGTATTTCTCGAACTTTCTCGAATATCATGTATCAAAACAACCCGACGAAGGCTTCACCGTTTATCTTTATGTTAAAAAACTAACCTGTCAAACCAATCAGATTCCCAAGATTTAACTTGCGTCTCAACTGATCGTGTGCATTAAAATTTTTTTAAATATCTAAAAAAAAAAAAAAAAGAATCTTGCCATTCAACACGGACATGTATTTTCAACAATCAGGTTTGTATTTAAACGTCAATTAATTCAATTTACACTATTTATAAATAGAATTGTATACATTGCATCCAGGTGACCTAAAATCGTATCAAACATTTTCAAATTCTTATTCAACTTTCTTAACGATCAGCGCTTTCACATTGCGTATAACAATTATTTACAGATTGAGGTATAGAACCTGTTTAAACATTTAGAATAATGGCCAGCGCTCAGGATATGGAAATAATCGAGCTTGTCTCAGATGAGGAACAACCCTCTACAAAAAATAAGAGAAACAGGCCTCCCAGACTTTGTACCAATAATTGCATTAACTTCAAATGCAAGTCGGGATTAAACATGAAACCGGCACCTTCGTTTGCTTGCGTTTTTTACGGATCAGCTTCGGCAAAGAAGAAGAAACGACTTATATGCAACGTCTGTTTTGACGCTGCGCTAAGACACCAGGAGGTAGGTTTTAAATATCTGCGTTAAACCAATGAAAAATTTTCTCCTCTAAAGTTATAAAACACAATTTATTATATTATCATATTTCTTCCCTTATTTCTGCATAGAATTTTGTAACTTAATGTTTCTGTTTCCGCTTTACAGGATCTGGTAGAATGCCTAGTAAATCGCAAGCCGCTTTTAGCCTGTGAATTTCCTGACCATACAATGGAAGTAGAAATATCGGACAGCGATGATTCGGATCAGGAGGATCTAAATGGATCTAAAGAAGACGGTGATATGCTAGATTCCTGCTATCCGTTATTCAATCTTTATTCATTAATCGAAGGAAAACTCCATGTTAACTCAACTTCATTTCATCATTCTCATTTTTTTTTTTTTTTTAGATGACTACATTCCTGATGATGTTCTACTTGATATAGAAGAAAAAATGGACACCACTTTGTCAATGATTTTTAAAAAATATGATATAAAATATCAAATTGAACAGGCAGGAGCGGTTCTTCAACAACAATGGGATAAAATAGATGGTATTATAGTTAAAAAAAAGTTATATCATTCTATTTCGATCGTATGATGAATGATAAAATATTTTTGTCACATCTCGAACCTACTTGGATATCAACGAGTAAAATAATTTCAGAATGCAACAAAGAAATGGACAAAAACTTGACAAATATGATGTCAGATATGGACAAACTGAGAAACAGTTTATACGAAGACTTCAAACCGCAGATTAAAATGCTTCCTGAATTAGATCTGGACACCGAACCGACGGAAACTCCTACCTTCCCTCTTGTAGCAACTAAAAAAGTCACTCAAATGCGTATTCCTCCAATTAATATGCCCGATAGTCAACCGGAAATTTTACCTCTCGATAGAATTGAGACTCCATTAGTTGACGTAGACCTACCACCTTCTGGTCCGCTGGTTAAACCTTTACCAGATCTTGGGGACGTTGTTTATGTTATGAAACATCCGTTAAGTGCGTGGATTAAAGCAAGGGTATGGAAACGGAGACTCTGATCTACGCTTTATCTCTTTAATTCTTTCTGCGTTAATCATCGGACTGTAACATTTTAATCGTTTTATAGATCCAGACTGTTCAATCGCGAGCTCCGGGTCAATACCGGGTGAAAATATTAACAAAGAAGAATCATTCTGTACTGAAAACAGTCAGCGGCACGCAGCTTGCACTGGCTAAGCCTAGTCCGGTCTTGATACCGGTCGGTACACGAATTGTGGCATATTTTCAGGATATTAGTGCGTGCGGGTACTACAGCGGGGTCATAGCCGAGCAGCCTAAATCTACAAATAAATATAGGTATAAATGCGAATTTATATTCTTACAATCTTTTTGTTATCAAATTAATGATTGATTCACAGATATTTGATCTTCTTCGACGATGGATACGCCCAATACGTTATCCACAAACATATTTTAATAGTAACCGAATGGTCGTCCCACGTCTGGGAAGATATACCAAAAGAATCTAGAGAGTTTGTTAAAAAGTACATGGAATCTTATCCGGAAAGACCGATGGTCAAATTGCAGACCGGTCAGGTGGTAAAGACTGAATGGAATTCGAAATGGTGGATTGCAAAAGTGTTGCAAATTGACGGTAGCTTAGTGCAAATGTATTTCAACGCGGATGGACGTACAGAGTGGATTTACAGGGGTTCGGCGCGTCTGGGTCCGCTCTATGACGAACTTTTAAAAGCTAATGCAAGACAGCAGGGCCATCATGCTTCCCTGAATAACGCAAGTCATCGTTTTCCCGCAGCAATAAACGTGAGCATTTTGCAAAAGCACGTATTTATCATCTCTGCTTTACGATATACACTTCTTTATTTTCCTTTCAGCGAAACAATATTCCCTACGTTGAATATACCTCGTTCAACGTCGAACCAAGCGAAGAGTCTATAAAGACGGAGAATCAAATTAAGGAATCAAAAATTGTTGAAGTACAAACCACCTCAGGAACCGTTACCATTTCTTCCAGCAATGGCGTCGTGGTACCGATACCACCTCAGACCAGGGCTGTGGCTAGAAAAAGTACAAGTAAAAAGCCGGTCGTTGTTGAAACTAGCAATGTTATAGCTAGTATAAATACAGGGAGTAACACTAAGCCTTCGCACAGTATTGTGGTAAGTTTAACTCTCGATTGAACTTTATGATCTTAACTTTAATCTTGCATTGATTGTATGTATGTATGTATGTATAATGAAACTTTATCCATCGCACAGTATTATCAAACGCAAAACAAAATTCCAACTCGTAAATACGTGCCGCATAAATGCGGTTCGAGATGCGTCGAAGGAATATCTTTCACACCTGATAGTCTGAGAGGGTATTCTCCACTTTCAATACCGTTGCTTTGTGGCTGGAATCGACAACTGTGCAAATTTCCAAAAATGAAAAAAGTTATACTGTATCAAGCGCCGTGTGGTATTCGCCTTCGTACCATAGAGGAGTTACATCAATATTTACGTCTAACTGGTAGTCCCATGTCTGTCGATCTATTCGATTTTGATTACTGGGTACATTGTCTGGCAGAATTTGTACTCGACAAATGTTTCGTCAATATTAAGGTAAATTTATCGCCAAAGAGGAGAACCAGGGTTTCTATAAGTCCTATAAATTCTCAGAATTACACTTAGGTCTTGGAAAATCGTGAAATAATCATAGTTTTTCCCGAATTATCCTAAAACTTGAAAGAAAAACATCGAAATCAATTTCTCATCATAAGACTGTGAGACGTAATAGCCGATCGCACGATGAAATTAGATAAAAAAAACATGAAATTTCTATCTTGGATAATAAATCTGTTCGCTGATAGACACCCTGAATAAAATGATCGATTTTCCTGGAATACTGAAAAACCAAGACACATTATTTCCCAGGATCTTAGCTACGGCGTTGAAAACGTTCTGATACCATGCGTCAATGAATTAGATCATGCTCTACCAGACACTATTAGATACAGTACGCAAAGGCAGCCAACCGAAGGTGTTAGTCTGAATTTAGACGAAGAATTTTTATGCGGTTGTGACTGCGAGGACGATTGTCAAGTGGGTATAAAATAGAAATGACTTTATCTGTTCCATCCTATGAACTGGTAAATTTAACTGGTATTTATTTCATTTAGGACAAGGAGAAATGCGCGTGCTGGCAATTGACCATACAGGGAGCTACCTTGGGTGGTAGAGTCCCAGATAACGCCGTTGGCTACGTTTACAAAAGATTGCCTGAAGCAGTGGCTACAGGTATATACGAATGTAACTCGCGGTGTAAATGCTCTGTGAAAACCTGCCTGAACCGAGTAGTTCAACACCCTCTAACTCTGAAGTTACAAGTATTTAAAACTGGCCCACGAGGCTGGGGAATTAGGTGTTTGAACGATATCCCGCACGGATCATTTATCTGCATATATGCAGGCACGCTGCTCACAGAACAGGTAAACACAAAAGTCTTTTGTAAATGAGAGACTGTATCATATGCTGTACCAAATTCTACATTTTTTTTATTTATCAGGGTGCTAACGAGGGAGGAAAAAACTACGGGGATGAATATCTCGCTGAATTAGATTACGTTGAGGCAGTAGAAGGAATCAAAGACGGGTATGAAAGCGACGTTGTCGATCCAGAGCTACAAACAGATACGGCTGATGATGGTAATGAAAAATCAACTGCAGCAAGCGAAGAGGACGAGGACACAGCCAGAGAGGAGGGTCTCGATTCTGACGAAGATTTTAACATTGGTAAAAACATTAATCTCACTATGGATCCAGCTACGTCTATTAGGTAAGAAATACTCGTGGCTTATCGAACTTGTTAGATAATCAACTATTGTTTATAATCTGATTGATAATTTTATCATTTTTATACAATATCTGATCAGAAAACGGCTGAGAAAACGAAAGAAAGACGAAAGGGATGATCGGGGTGGTTCAGAGGAGACTAGCGAAGACGGCAGCACGACTAAGGATTCAGAAAATTCTTCTGTAAAACCACCAGCTGTGATTACTACCCAAGAAGAACAGCGAACAGATTGCGATTTGATAACTATAAGCGACGACGAAGATTATACAAACGTGAGGAGAGAGCCAAGCAGATTTGAACCAAGCGTAAAACCAGCACAGCTTGGTTCACATCAGTCGAAATCTGTTAGAGAATATTTTGGGGAGGATGAAGCTGTGTATATCATGGATGCGAAGACTACTGGGAACATAGGACGATATCTTAACGTAAGATAATACATTATTTGATATTAGAATAGATATATGTGAAAATTGTACCTAATCTTGATCTTTATAGCGATTGTCTATAATTATAAAAAGATTATTATTTACTTTCAGCATTCTTGTGATCCAAATGTATTCGTACAAAACGTCTTTGTGGATACACATGACGTACGATTTCCTTGGGTAGCATTCTTTGCTCTAAATTACATTAGATCTGGCCAAGAACTTACTTGGAACTATAATTACGACGTGGGAAGTATTCCGGGAAAAGTGATTCTCTGCAAATGTGGAAGTTCTAATTGCAGAGGTCGCCTTTTATAAATTAGCATAATTTAGGATAATAGATTAAAGATTAAAGATGGTATTAATAGATTCTTATTGATTGTAAGTTGTTGTTCTTTTCTTTTTTTTTTTTTTTAGAACAATAGCAAAAAATTATTGGCTGAGCGTGTTCAGCTCTGGCTTCATTTTTGTGTTAAATATTATTGAGTCTCTGTTTTAACGTCACACTTTAGAATCGATAATAATAATTGAAGGTATTTTATTTCTGTGATTTCTGTACGAAAACTATTGAAAAATATTGTTTAACTTTAGTCAATATCAGTTGGGAGTTTATAAAAGTAAATAAAGAATGATGAATAATAAATAAAAATCCTAAATAAAATCATTTGATTTTCTTTCTTTCTTTTTTTTTTTTTTTCATTTACTATTAATTATTTCAGGTTTTATAATTACGTATTCAATATTATAGCGCAAATATCTTTTTTTTTTTATTATTAAAAATACAAAGTACATCATTGAAGCGTACTATCATAACTTATCCACGTAGCTACTAATTTTCTTTGATTTTTTTTTTCTTTTTATTATTTCTTTAGCTACTCGTGGCGAATAATAGAAACAAATATTCATTAACAAGTTACAAATAACTTGGAATATGATTGAACGGATAAAAAATCTAGTCTCATTTAACAATAGTTATTAATGCAAATAAAGTTACCATTGGTAAAAGCCCATTGATTGTTTAACTAGAGCGCAAGATTAAGATAAAATGTTTAAGTTTTCGATTCTTGTTATTCAAAAATTAGTCAATGTATTAAGAATCATATATCAAAATAATAATTGAGAGCTTTAAAAGATCGATGTAGATCATTTGAATAAACTCTAAAATAGCGTGAAATAATATATTATATAATAATCCTACCATTAGCGCTCATCTAATTTTTCATTATAATTTTTTTTTTTTTTTGCTCTTTTCTCTTTCTCACTCACTCTCCTCTCTTTTTCTCTCTTTCTCTCTTTCTTAGAATACATGAAGTAATCTAATATGTTAACATGCAAAAATTGAATAAAAGCAATGGTAATCTCCTACAAGGAACATAAAGAGCTAAAATTAAAGCTTTACGCATTTCTTTTTTTTTTTTTTTTTTTGTTTTTTTTTTTTTTTTGCATTCAATGCTAGCGAGATTTAAGCAACTGTTTTATTTCATCCTTTTCAGCGGCGTCCAAATAACTGGTACCGTCCGGCGTCGAACCGTCTGGATTAGCCCCTCTTTCCAATAACAATTTCACACAATTCGTATGACCTTCCCATATAGCTGCTAATAGTGTTGTGATTCCGTGTTTGTCTGTTGCCTGTATCATTCATAGAATTATCAACAAATTTCATCGCATAGTACATACATTCAATTAAAAATGAACAATAATCAGCGATACTATATGAAGAATTATTCATTTGTAATCGCACAGAATAATTGAATGAACTTACATTAGCATTTGCCCCTTTTTCCAAAAGGTATCTAAGTACCTCACCCTGACCATAATCTGCTGCATAATGCAACGGTGTTCTTCCATCGATCATTTGGTTCACATCTATATTCTGCCGTTGTTATATAATATTAATTTATTATATTAAATTGCGATTATGTATTTTGAAAAGAAAATAATAATCTTAGGTGATATTTTGGGAAATAATTATTTTTACAAATTTCTTTGATACCGAATAATTAATTATTTATTTATTTATTTTTTTTTTTTTTTGGAACAATTTTCGACGTAAAAAAAAATTAAATTTTTTCTTCTTCTACTTTTTTTTTTAATTACCAAGTGCGTTTTGAAAATACAGATAAACTAGAAATGGTGATAAATTTGTATCGTGTATGAAAAAAACCGCTAATCGTATACCTACGATTTATGATTGGTACTATAATAATTCCGAGAATAAATTTACAATCTCTATATAGTCATGTATGAGAGATAAGAAAATGATCTGAGCTGTTGGATTTTTTATGATAAATATTGTTGAAAAGATCTGTCAAATTCAAAACATGAGTAAAAAAATATGTGACAGTTAAATAAGTAGGCGAAATTGAGTGAATGTAGTGTAATGATAAATATCGAACATATACCTTGTTATCGACAATGTCTCGTACTTGGTCAAGGTCCCCATTTTTGATCCCCCAAACCAATTCACTCATTGTGATTTTGGTTTAATAACAATGATTGGTATAGTAATAATGGCAAGTTTCTTGGCAAGAAAAAAAATTTACTTATCAGCAAGTAGTTGCCGTCCAATAACGAATTGGTTATAGTTATAAGCGTTGATTTCCACCGAGAACATTGATACAAGTCGCTAAGGTCGTATGGCTACCGATTGCCAATGTGATAACGTGAAAAATACTATTTTATACCTTTTTCTTTTTTTTTTTTTCACTATTATATATTTTTCGAACCGTGGTACGATTGTATACTATCGATAATCGTTGACTCGCAAAGCGCGCGAGCATTTTTGAACTCATTTATTAAAGAGACATGAATAAAATCTTTAATTACTTGAAATCCGATATTATCATTCAGTAGAAATAAATGCAGAGACCATTATAATATCATTGAATAATTTTCTTATACATATCTTACATAAATCTGATTATTATACATCAAACTTTCGACATAAATGTAGGCATATTAACGTAAAATAAATCTTGTATTCGTAATTTTTTTTTTTTTTTTTTCATTTTTTTTTTTCTAGAAAATCTTCACTTATTATACTTGGTAACGCAAAAGATGAATAAAGATAAGCTTACTAGTAATAAATAGAAAGTTTATTATCACTTTCATTTACTACTCCGTTTACTCAATATATTGGCTAGACAAAGTTTAAATAATTCCTATAATTGTTTCAAATCTTGTAGCTGTAATATATGATGAACTTTTCATAGAAATTTTTACAAGCTGAAATAATAATATCCATATGAATTTTTTTATATAAATAGACTCGCGAAAATTTCATATAGTATTGGGATCCTTGGAATGGGCGTGGCTTTGAAATTTTAGCCTTCTTTGAGTAGTTCTATTTTCGTCACTAGTTGGCGTATCGAGGTTCTAAGCCCTCTCATTGGTTACTGTAGCATTCTTTGAGTAGTTCCATTTTCTGCCACTAGTTGGCGCATCGAGGTTCTAAGGTTCCCAATATAGTATCGAAGAAAGAAGAAATATTTCGCGCGCTATGTATAGATATATGAGGTTTTCTAAAGGAATTTCTTATAGGCGGAAGGAAATTGGAACTGATATAATTATGTATATTTATACAGAGGGAAATCTGGAGTCTAGACAACATGCGAAACGATCACTTCTTGTTTTAGTAATGCGACTAACGTAATCAATCAAGGTACAGCCTTGATATGACCAACTAAAGTAATAAGTTGGCGTTTCTTTGCGGCATCAGAAGTATAGATAACAAAGAGGTGTGGTCTGAAACAGAAAAAATGAGGTTGAAGTGAATGCTGCTCTACCGGTGACTGGATTACAGTCATTAATAAAATAAATCATAACAAAAAATAAAAATAATAAAAAATTAAAAAAAAAAAAAAAATCCAGTTTTTTCTTCAATAACTTTGCAGCTATGTATAGCCGCGCACAGTAGTGACACTTGGCCATCTGATAAGAAGAATTGAATTAATTTTTTGCCACCCAATATAATATCGCTGAACAATTTTTTCTCTCTCTCTTTTATTATGTTTCCTTGTTTAATATGAATATTAACACTCGATATCTGTTGCACCGCGTATGTCTGGTTTAGGATTCATCATATACTTATATACTGTATAAGCTGTAGCCGTGACATTTCAGATGCAAATGATAATCGAAGTGGCAATTTTTTGCACACTATTTATAGCTTTTTTGACATTTGTCACACCTAGTTCCAAAATGGTAAAGAAATAAATGTCCTTCGAAATAGTCGCGTCATTTTCACAAATTACTTGATTGAATGAAATATTATAAGTAGGTATAAGAAGTCGGTGATTCAATAAATTTTTTATTACATTTTTTTTTATGTACACCTACTTCTCTAATTTAACAATAATTATTCATCCAAACTTTCCTATGATACAAATATAGAGCGATTCTGTGGAAAGTAACGCGCCTAAAAGGTAGGCAGACGATAAACGCCTGCATTGAGCAGATGAGAAATCGAGGATTGGGTTTTATTTATAACGTAGGAAAAACGCGTTACTTTCCACAGAATCGCTCCGTATAGGTATAACATTATATTATTATACGCATACATTGCAGGTATAACGTCTGCACACCTTTTTACCTAAACTAGTAAATGGCAAGCTGCAGTGGCAAGTTTCTCTCCAATCAATTAGCGGTAATTTAAATTGCAACTATACAATAATTTCTTATGCTTAACTAAGAACTAACTGAACCGTCGATTGTAAAACGCGGATATATAATATATTAGTAACACTAGCAATCATTATTTCAGCAGCTATGGTATTCCTTCCTTCCTCATCTACCCAATGTGATAGTTTGATCTTGAAAAAAAGTAATAAACGAGAATTTTTAGTCATTTTAGACTACGGTAGAATAACTATTAGACCGGTTCAAAAAAATCGATTATTCTTTTTTTTTTCAATTTTCGCATTGAAATATTTTCGGGGTGGGGTGAAAAAAGATGCCTGTTAAAAGCGGAGCTCTTAATATTAAGATTTAGAGGTCGCTCATCGCGGATTTCTATTTTCCATTTAAATAGCATAGGAATTTTTTTTTTTTTTTTTTTTCTTCAGAATTTCGTAGCTCACAAACCAATGAACAAATCCAAATGACTCTTCCATATTTTGATAGAGGATTGAACACTCTAAAAAATATATCTATCATTGTGGAAAAAAAATCACAAAAAAAAAAAAAAATAGTTGACTCAACTATAAATTGAACTTTGAGTTTGAATAACTTTGGAAGGAGTCAATTTATCAAGAAATGATAAGAGAAGCTTTTTGTAGAGTGTTCAATTTCCTATGAAAATATGTATGAGTCATTTGGATTTGTTCATTGGTTTGTGAGCTACAAAATTCTAAAAAAAAAAAAAAATTTCCTATGCTATTCAAATAGAAAATAGAAATCCGCGATTAAGGACCTCTAAATATTAATATTAAGAGCTCCGCTTTTAACAGGCATCTTTTTTCACCCCCCCCCCGAAAGTATTTCAATGCAAAAATTAAAAAAAAAAAAAAGAATAGTCGATTTTTTTGAACCGGTCTAATAACTATGTATATTCGAAAATCGCGAATTTAGGGAAACCTGAGTGTTTTTATAAAATTATAGATGGTTAATTAATTAAAGCTCAAGTTTATCGTTCAATTATATCTTATATTTATAATCTGCTCAGTGAGTGTGGAATATTACTCGATGGATATTTTCACTCGTTATATACAGCTGATCTCTCTCACACATTTTGACTCGCTCTCCGCTCCGTCCCACTCCCACACTTGCGATATTTCGCGCGCGAATTATATCTGTATAGATATATATATATATATCCACATGCTGACTGCTCTGTCAGCCTCTCACTTTCAAAAACTTCCATAAGACTCATTCAAAACTTTTTTTCTGACGATGGAAAGAAACCACTTTCAATTTATTATATTCAAGAAAAATCTCATCTTATAACGATGTTGCTTCGAATTTTTAGCATCTGCACAACTCAGATTTTTAATAAATTGGCAATACTAAATCGTATGCGATATTTCAATCAATTCAGGGGATTCTAAAAATAGTGATCTATACCCATCAAATATAAAGAAAATAAAATCTCCACAAAGGTAATCTATGTGACCGGAACTTTTGCTTTCCAGAAACTGCTAAAATATTGATACGTGGGCCCCAGCTGATGCTGCAATATGTAATCTTTTCAGTTATGAATATGTATATAATATGTATATTATACATAATGAGCATGTGTGTGACCACTGACTCATTATTCAGATACTCTGCATATAAATATAAATCCTTGCCGTGTTCGGTATTCTTGAGTATATATATACTTGTCTTGAATGACTCCTACTTGTCCGTTGTGAGATAGGTGTTGGTGTTGCCCCCGTTTTCTAGCATCAAGAAATATTCTCGATTATACTCTCGCAGTAAAGTAAATGCAGGCTTTAAGTATATAGGTGATTTTACATCCGTAAAAAAGACTTTCACGCGAAAGTATACTATTATATATAGGTATATATATATACTACTACACGTATATGTAGAATGCATATATAGATACTCATGTTTTACGGGGAGCGAGAGTGCAGTATAAGCATATGCTTTGCGAAAGGTGGATTGTATATTATGTAGTTTATATTCATGTTGATTATTCTACATATTATATTGGTATATGTATAAGTTGTTATTTATTTCTGTGTTTAAACCACGCGTGGAGGAGTCGTCGTGGAGAGACACAATACGTGTGATAAACATATTACTGCAGGCTACATATACTGCAGCTATAACATAATATAATATAGTATGAGTAGAACTTTTACTTGTCCATCGAGAGGCATAAGACGAAGAAAAAAATTCACGGAACGATATATACGCTGCAACACTTTCGATTCGCCACCTACTATTATACTTACCAGTTTGAATAATAAAGCAAAAACAAAATCAGCGTTATACTACCTTATATACTCTTACTCATAGTATTGTTCCGTACAATGATAGAATTTATTTCGTTTGCTTTCGTACGGCCTATATTTCTGCGCACCTTATATACCTACCAGTGAACAGCTTTTGCGCAATTTGACTAATAATAACTATTTCTAAATATATTGTATAGCGTGTGCAATCTATATACATCGATTCATCGAATGGACAGTGAAAGGATATACCTTATCTGAAATAATTTCGTCTTTTGATATTCTTATTTTCATTATTCGAATGCTTTTATCAAAAAAGTTCGCTTCAAATTTAATTCTCATTTTATATATTCAACGGAGATAATGAAATCAAAGCGCTACCTGCAATGGCCTCGTAACGCTTCAACGCGGATCATAATGCAAATCCCAATGATCATACCCATTGGTATAGATCCATTTTTATTTCTCAGAAAATTTGAACATTACAGAAAAAAAAAAAAAAAATTAATTAAGATCGGAATGGGATATTGAGTAGAAATTTTGGGAGCTTTTAAAACTTGAAACTGTTCTGCGGATTATACTATACGAATTATTTCGAAACTTGTAAACATTTTCATATACTTATTTTATCGAAGCTCAATGGCGCGTGACCGTGACCATGACTGGTTACTTTTTTATTATTGCAATGCGTTGTCGTGATTGAATTTTTCTTTTTCATTCGATTTTTTATAAATCATATACCGAATACGGAATAACACAAGGCTAGGTTATTGTTGTAGACTAGCTGGATCAGGATACCCATTTGATCACCTTATTTCTATCTCTATTGGGAACCAAAGTTCCTCGATACGCCAACTAGTGACAGAAGATAGAACTGTTGCAAGTAGGTCACAGTTCCAAAGACACGCCCATTCCAAGGTCTTAGAACCAATCAGAGGGCTTAGAACCTCGGTATGCCATCTAGTGATAGAAAATAGAACTGCTGCAAGTAGGTAGCAGTTTCAAAGCCACGCCCCTCCTTTGGTTCCCAATACCTATGCCTGGTGATTCACAATTGTGTAATTCTAAAATTCGAGCTTGGAGCTCTGAGCTCCTTTTCCTCCTTCTGAGAATACTTCAATATATGAACCGAGAAGGAGTGGTAATAAGGATCTGGAAAGTGGCGAGAGAAGATAGAAAAAAAAAAAAAAAAAAAAAAAAACCAAAAAAGAAACCAGAACGCAAAAGATAGCGTCAAGTGTATATTAAATAGGTATTAATTTAATCAATCACATATAGTTACAATCACACATGTTTACAGTAATACACTACAGCGCTAATTCTCTAGTGTTGCATATTATGAAAAAGAAAAGAAAACAAACAATAAAAAAAAATAGAAAAAAAAAAAAAAAAAACAGGACTTCGATTACTGTATAAGTAAAATGTTTTGAGTTTTGAGTTATAAATGTAGCATAATAAAAATATAAAATAATAATGATCAACCTTACAATAGCTACTTTTCCTCGGCTATAAAATATGATCATATACAAAGATAAGTTTGACCCAGAGAATTCCTGCGGTAAATAATAATTAAATATGCATATAAACAATTAAAGTATAAAGGATAGAATATTATATATTATTAATAATTTTGCCTTGGACAGACCAATAATTAGTAAATTGTCACCGGGCTAATGACTTCATGGGATTTTTATGGGGCAAGGTCAAAACATGAATTTTTATTTACACGCATCGGGGTCTGAATAAAATAAAATAAAATAAAATAAAATAAAATAAGATAAAATAAAAACAGCATGATTCAACTCCTGAGACATAACACGTCTCTATATATAAACTTATTTTTCTCGTTTCTATATTGTTATCGCATCCGAAAGTGCAAATATATAGTTTTGCAATAGGTAATTGAAAAATTCAAAGATGGACAAATATAAGACTCGCCGAAACCGTAATGACGTTAATATCTAGTGTAAAACTGTTTAGAGGCAAGTTTGGAATTTTGTAAATAATTTAAGCTTTGGGGGTTGTTGTGGAAGCGTCGGTCTTCTCTGTAGAATCACTATCGTCCGCAGGAGGTGGTGGTATGGTTGCAACTTCTGGATATTCGAGTTTAGCTCCGGCCTCGCATTCAAAGATTGGACAACAGTCTGGGAATGCTGCTGTCTTGTTAGTTTTCTCGGATATTTTACATTTGTCATTTGGTTTTGGAAGTGGTCCGCAATCTTCAACAAGTTCCAAAAGAATACCGGAATTATCTTCGGCTGTTATGCAAGTAGAACGACCGCAGAATGGTGCCAATTCCCATGTGTGTCCTGGTTCAATCGTCACGCAACGAGTTGCGGCGAAACACAAGCCAGGGAAATCTGAAAAAATTCAAAAAATACAGGCACATTAAAATTTGGTTTAAAAAAAGATGCAAATTCTTCACAGTTTCATATTAGTATGTTTTTCATCATTTTTAAATTTGATCCATTTACACGTATATACGTTTCCCTATTGAAAATTTCCACAGATGGATTCATCTGGTCGTTCGAAATTCCTATGGAATTTGCAGCTGGAAATCCAGCAGGTTTTAGATAGAATTCATTGGATTCTGCTAGTAATCCACTAGATTTCAGATGAAATCCATAGGAATTTCGAACGACCAGATGAATCCATCTGAAAATTTTCAGTAGGGATTAAACGTTTATCGTTAACTATATATAAGTATATATACTATATATTAATACATGATTTGTGTAGGTAAGTATAAATCGAGGCTGCATCAGATTCTGTTTATTACCGATCATTGATCATTAATTATTATAATCTCTATGTGTGTATAAGATCTGGATCAGGTTACGCGGGTTGAAGAGGAAGGAGATCCAGACATGATGCAGTTGCACTAGAAACTCAAGGAGAGACACTTTCACTGCCATGCAAACGTTTGTGCAATTTGCTTATACCTCCCGACTAGACTGTATATGAGTCTGGTGCACGTCTGACCACAGATTACGCACTACTACTTATATTAATGTGCATCACGGCTTTTGGATTTGATAAATAATTATAGATATGGTGCAGCTGATCCAGGAGATTCCTCGAATTAAATATAAAGTAGAGATTTATGTAGAAGTAGCTGAGATGCTTTCGAAAACAATAAATTCACTGATTACTAAAAATACAAGTTCATATGGACATTGTATTTGTATATTATCTGAAAACGAGGTCGTTTGGTGGTTTTCGTTGAAATAAAAACTGACCCCGTACAGAGATTTTAGTTTGAAGAAAATCAACTTTAAACTAGAGCATGATTAAAGTTGATGAAAGTATAAGGTTTTTAGAACTAATATTTTGTTGTATCCTGTATTTTTTATTTTTATTTTTTTTTCATTTTTTCATTTTGTAGTCAACTAGAGAATTCCGATAGACATAGCAGAACCGCAACACCTGAATGCTTAATGAGATAATAATTCCAAGAAAAGTGTCAATATTGTCGTTAAGATTCAGCTACCGCGTTTGAGGAATGGAATAATAAACTATACCTATATATGCATGCGTGAATACTTCATCTAGAATTCGAATAGTATATATATATATATGTGTCGATATATACCTGAAGAAGAATAATCAAGGTATTTAAATATCATAATTTAAAAAGTGAATACGACCAACATATATATATATTATATATAATACAAAAAATAGGGAAAGTTTAAATGTTGGTCGTGACGATATGAGACAAAGAGAAAATAAATGGTCATTATATTGCGACGATGAGTTTGTATATATATATGAAATTTTATTTTCTTTCACTTAGTATATACGTATATAGGTATACCCACCAACCTACACGTTTCTTTTGAATATCGACACTAACTTTCACGTTGAAAGAAGGGAAAACTTTATTCGGTCAATTGTCGTTTGGTTCGAATTGACATCACGCGATGATTTCACGTGCGCGCAATGAGATACTTTGAGAAACTAGGTCTGACCTTAAGTATAAGTATCATGTACCGACGACTAATGACAACTAGGTCATTGCAATTTAAGGTTTTCTCAAGAGCAAACGTCCGCTAGCTATATATTATAAGGATCTATTTTGTATGACAAATCCATTTAATTCAACGCCTTTTATTCCATAAATATCTAACACACGACCTACAATGATTTTTATTATGGCATAGTTCCGAGAAAATTGTGGATAAAAAAATTTCTTCATCTCAAACTTATTACCTTTGCATGTTATAATTATTAATTAGCCATCATTATATAGGGATCATTGCATATTGAATAAATTTGTACGTATTTAAAAATGCCTTGAAATAATTGTTGGAAATTAGGTTGAATATTTCCGACATGCATGACTGAGAGAATTTTTACCTCAAAGAAACGAAAAAGTAATACCGTTATACTTCACGTAGACTTTGAAACGTCGAATGTTTGTACATCAGATTCCTTTCAGCAGGTGTTAGTTTCTTTGAAATAGTTTTTTTTTGTTTTTTTTTGGTCACGAAATTGATCTATCAGAAAACTAATCCATAAGAATAATTCAAAAATATAAAAAAAATCGAGATTTTCTCGCCCTGGTTTAGATAAAAAAAAAAAATCGCGTCTCAATTGAATAATTGAATGCGAAAGATAAGCTGATTCGTTCATTCGATCGAGAGTGAATTTGGCCACATCGAGTTTTGATTTTAAAAAATTCAACAAATTTCGACTAATCAGGAAATATATTTTCTTAGTGTATATTAGTGGCTTATCTCCTCCAAGACTATCTACGGACAGTTATTCAAACTAGTTAAACCAAGCTGGTTAGAATCTGCGTTAAGGCAATTAAAAAAAAAAAAAAAAAAAAAAAAAAAAAACGGGTTTCTTACTTTAGATATGTATGTTGCATACAAGACGTACGGTTATTTCTTTACGACTTTCCTATACATACCCGTATTATAGAAAATTATAGCAATTTAGTGTCGATGAGAATCATCGAGTATATATATATATATTTTTTTTTTTCTTTGATGTTTGATTGAACATTAAAATTTAATGATGAAAAATTGATTTCATTAAAATATACATACCACGAAGAACATCGGCAGGTATGAGCCTACGGAAGGTCTTTGGTCGTTCCTCCTCCTTCTTGTCTTCAGCGGTCGCGTAATATACCGCAACAACGAGGGTAATAGCAACGACGAACTTCATGATTCAAGCTATACTCTGATTGTGTTATATATATATGAGTTAGAAAAAAAAGCAAGAGACGCGAAGGCCTTAAGTCAAAAACGATATCTGCAGGTAGTATACGGATTAAGACTGGTGGGCCCGATCGGCGTCCTGATGTTTTATACTCGTCTCCTGGGCGACGCTTCAACGCCCCGCAAGAATCCCCACCGCGTATATATACGGTCCGAAAGTATCCTCTTACCCTACCCTCGCAAGACCAACAATAATAATTGTCCGCAGGAGGACGTCTTCTTAACAAAGTAAAACGCAAATATTGACCTCGCTGCGGATATTCCGGTTCGGAATTTACGCACGGATATCAAATTAAAAACCTGCGGCTTATTATCGTTCCGCAACTAATATGCTATCGGGAGCGTGAATTATATTTATCGGATCGCCGAATACCTATTCGTTGCAGACGAAATGAAAATAAGGGCACCTCCGATCTTAGAAAGTTTGATTTTTCATTTTCATGCGTTTTTAAGAATTTTGATGCGAATTTTCTTATGGGGTTTACCTGTAGATTTTTGTTTTTCTAAACTCAAATTTAAGGCAGAACAAAAAATATTCATTCTTCAATCGAATCGCTAATTAATTATACGACTCTCCGATATATTTATATTAGACCGGTTCAAAAAAATCGACTATTCTTTTTTTTTTCAATTTTCGCATTGAAATACTTTCGGGGGGGGGGGGGGGGGGGGGGTGAAAAAAGATGCCTGTTAAAAGCGGAGCTCTTAATATTAAGATTTAGAGGTCGCTCATCGCGGATTTCTATTTTCCATTTAAATAGCATAGGAATTTTTTTTTTTTTTCCTCAGAATTTCGTAGCTCACAAACCAATGAACAAATCCAAATGACTCTTACATATTTTGATAGGGGATTGAACACTCTAAAAAATGTATCTATAATTGTGGAAAAAAAATTACAAAAAAAAAATAGTTAACTCAACTATAAATTGAACTTTGAGCTTGAATAACTTTGGAAGGAGTCAATTTATCAAAAAATGATAAGAGAAGCTTTTTGTAGAGTGTTCAATTTCCTATGAAAATATGTATGAGTCATTTGGATTTGTTCATTGGTTTGTGAGCTACAAAATTATAAAAAAAAAAAAAAAAAATAATAATTTCCTATGCTATTCGAATGGAAAATAGAAATCCGCGATGAGCGACCTCTAAATCTTAATATTAAGAGCTCCGCTTTTAACAGGCATCTTTTTTCACCCCTCCCCGAAAGTATTTCAATGCGAAAATTGAAAAAAAAAAAGAATAGTCGATTTTTTTGAACCGGTCTAATTTATATGTACCTACATTACAGCTATATTAGAGTGTGATTTTTTAAATTGTTGGAAATTTCTCCTTGTTTCAAGCGGTAAATTAATTTGAGAAAAATTGTTTTTTTTTTTTTTTTTTTTCAAGTTATTATATACCCCGTTGAATTTCAGCGAAAGTTTGGTGATATGAAAATCCTGTCTCACTCTCTGCACGAGTTAAAGGTAGGTATAATGAACTCTTTGCAGAAGTGTGGTGTGGTATTAATTTCAACCATAAAACCAGATGAAATGTTTGGATAAAAAAATATCAATTTCGGATTAAACATATCCGTTAGAAACAATATATATATCCTTTCCTCTTAATGAAGGGATTACACGATATCGAATGACTCTAATACTATACTCAATCTGAATTGTGCTTGGTTTGACCTGGCAATCAGCCCAATCGATCAATAATTTCTAAGCCAAGGTAAAAGTGGGTCGATCATCGTCGTGAAATAATAATAATAATAATAATAATAATAATAATAATAATAATAATAATAATAATAATAATAATAATAATAATAAATCGATGCGAATTTTCAATTATTCCTATTCATTTAAGATCCAACTTACTTAGACATGAGCGGTGATTTCACACTGTCTATAGATATATTTTTGAATACTTTCTTTTCGCCATCTATACATGAATGTAATACCTGTATACGTGTAGCTGGTACCATGATGAGTAGGTATATACTCATAATAAATCTCCGTGCTTTTTACCATTATAATATAACATCTGTTCATATATAGTTATAAAAACGAAGTGATCAAAATGTCTCTCTACTTATACCGTACGAGTATAATTTCACTACCGTTTGATAAACGACTACCTATATAAGCATTATAATTAAAACGGCGGGTTGAAATTTTTCCATAAAAATTCCATGTACTAGGTAGGTATCTTCCTAACGGATTACCAGGACTATAATATAAACGAGTTGTATTAACAAACGGCTACATACTATGCGCAGCTTCCTCTCTATATATGCTTACAAGATATCGAGGTGTTTCTTGCTTATAGGTACGCTATGGCCACAACGGATGTTTAGTTCTTATATTACTATGCTTCTTGCTTACTCACAGCATCAACGTGAAAGTGTATATTTGTACCTGTATACGAATAGCCTTTGTCCACTTTGAGCGTCTCGCTTACCTGCATTATTATATATATGTATTAATATGTGTACTAAAACATTAAATATGAGTCACTCGCCCTAGTGAAAATTTCCAGATGGATTCATCTGGTCGTTCGAAATTCCTATGGAATTTGCTGGGATTCACTAGATTTTATATGGAATCCATAGGAATTTCGAAAATCCATCTGGAAATTTTCAGTAGGGCTCTATAGCTGTGATAAATATAGTTAAACTGTAAGATAATAAAAATCAATGACCAAAGTCGAGGAAACAATAAAGTTTTATCCTCTTGTATAAAACTCCTACCAATTTTTTCATATACAGAGGTCAAAACAATCATATAAGGTATATTGTACACCTTCATCATGTAAGCTTTAGGATCAGTCACGTGTATGCTTATGTTCATTCAGTTGAATAACAATAATAACAATAGCAATAACAATAATAGAAATTCAACATCATCAAGAACACGCATCGTGATTGTGCTTTTGATAAACTTAAATGGAACTGCAGTAGCGAGTCATAAAGTAGTTGCAGAGTATTATATTATTACGTTGATTTTTATATGTTTTTATTAAATTTTTGAATAGTTTTTACGTGACTTTTAAGTACATAGTTTTGTTTTACGATAACTCGTAAACCATTTCTAAAAATGTTTCGCTGATTTTAAAAAACACTTTCTTCGAATCATATATGCATGTTAGTATATATATGAGATCTTGACTTTGGCTATAGCCATTTAAAGAAACACACACATCTAAACACCGGTACCAATTTCATTCTAGATCTTAAACGGTATAAATCACTCGCCAATGGTCAAAGAGACATAATTATAATATACATATGTATATATACATATATACATAATATTATATACATATAGCTAATTGACTGCGTGAATTTTAATGATGGAAAGAATGATTCATAAGTGCTTATACGAGTTTTACGTAATGGCTTGGTACATCGCGAGCTCTTATACAAATCCGGAGATAAAGATATATACTATAGATCGCGCATTTGTCATCCGGTAAAGAAAGTAGGACACAATTTCGCAAATAATGCGGATTTAAAAATATTCATTGTTATCCCATATAGTAAACAAAAACGAATTGCGAGTATACGTGGAAAACGTTATTATAATACAAATTATTGGGAACCTTAGAACCTCGATACGCCAACTAGTGGCAGAAAATAGAACTGTTATAAGAAGGCTACAGTAACCAATGAGAGGGCTTAGAACCTCGATACGCCAACTAGTGACGAAAATAGAACTACTCTAAGAAGGCTAAAATTTCAAAGCCACGCCCATTCCAAGGATCCCAATAGATGGAATTAAAAATACCTGTGTGTCAATTATTTGTAATTCAAAAGAATTGGCACAGAAATTTTTTTTTTTTGAATTTTATTCTATTCGTCTTAATTTCGTTTCAATCCGCGTGTTGGTTTATTGGGATAAACGTTTATAAATCAGCTTCATATTTTATGTGAGTAAGTTAATTTTTTTTTTTTTTTTTTTTTTTTTTTTTTTTTTCTACCGCATTGCGGACCGTTATACAGAGGGCATCTTGTATTCTCTGACCTGGTCAATCCTCTCGTGGAAGAGGTGAAAGCAGATCGAACAGAAAGATCATCAAATAGCCTTCCTTGCATCGACGAATATAGCCTGGATCTTTACATTCTCTTGTATACGTATATATAGTATCTCTCGCGCGCGTTCACATATATATTTATGTATATAGCCACTCGGTTCCTTTTAGGCTGCATTCACTTATAGCGATTTTTGGAAAAAAAAAAAAAAAATTGATTTTTCTTTCCTTTTTCATTCACGTATAAGCGATATCGATGTTAATAACAAACACATCGCGCTTTTCAAGTCTTTCAAGGATAAATTATAGTTGTAGACGGTGGTAATTGAGTTGTTTGCTAATAATTAGTCTCACTTTCCTGCGATCCCCACACAATTTATATATACCTACTGCACCCTGCAGATTCGGCAATTAAATAATCTATATGATTGCTATAATAGATGATCGAGTGCAGAAATTCGACAGTCTAATAATAATAATAATAATAATAATAATAATAATAATAATGATAATAATATTGATTTTGGTTTAACATGACATTTATAGGATGACTAGTTTATCGTCTACGATTTATATACAAGGCTTGATCGTGAGCAGATCATTTTTTTTGATTTTTCCTTTATTTATTTGATTTTATTTTAATTGATTTATATGTTATTCGTATAAATGAGCTTCAATATAGCTATACGAATATATATATATATATATAAAATTGCATGTATCACCATCAAAACATATCTTGACGAAGATCATAATTATATGATTATATATACGTATGTATAGTAAGATCACTATACTGGCAAAACATATTTTCACGGTTTGTTTTACATGCAAATATAATCATCTTCGTATTGTTACTTTAAGAGTAAACACCTGTATATAATATATATCGATGCCCGATACGAATAACAGCACATTTCAGATTCCGGGTGAAACAGAGCACGTTTCAAATTCCGGGTGGAAAAGAGCACATTTCAGATTCCGGATGGAAAAGAGCACGTTTCAGATTCCGAGTGAAAAAGAGCATGTTTCAGATTCCGTATGGGAAAGAACACGTTTCAGATTGAGAATGAAAAATAGCACGTTTCAGATTCACTCGAAAACTATAGCACAATTCAGGTTGAACCGAATATTACTTATTAGCAAGTGTCAGGTAGGTTTATTATGAAATTGGAAATGCACAATTATGCACAAAAACTCGATTCAATTTTATCATTGAATGATTAATTCGATCTTATAATAAACCTACCTGACACTTGCTAATAAGTAATATTCGGTTCAACCTGAATTGTGCTAGTTTTCGAGTGAATCTGAAACGTGCTATTTTTCATTCTCAATCTGAAACGTGTTCTTTTCCATCCGGAATCTGAAATATGCTCTTTTTCACTCGGAATCTGAAACGTGCTCTTTTCCACCCGGAATTTGAAATGTGCTGTTATTCGTATCGAGCGTCGATATGACGTTGTTGACGGTGTGAAAGCAGCATTATTATCGTTCACTCAATATATATATATATATATATATATCCATACGAAGATATACCTAGTATACATTTTTTAGCTATTAAACTGCTAACTCGTTTCTAATACGATATCTAGGAAGTGTTATAAAATAATATATTATGATAAATATTGTATAAAAGTTATGGAAACAGGTGTGGATCTTAAACATTAGTTGTGCAATATTATTCTAATTAATTTTAATCCGGTATATAATATTATATATTATATATAAATATATGTTGCGTGTGTATATATATATATATATTCATCAAATGTATATATATATATAAGTATATATATATATATTATACTCACACATCGTATAAGAAAGTAAAGGAGTGAAACTTTGCGGTAGTTTATAGTTTATAATGATTTTATTATTTCTATTCCCCCTTATTTTGCTTAACCGAAACCAAATTTCTGATCCGTGGGATGATCAACGATGAGCAATAAATTCATGATTAGCAGTGAAAACTGGAAAGTATTTTTTCTAACACTTTGAATAAAAAAACAAAATAATAATAATAATGATGATGATAATAAAAATTAGAAAAAAAAAAAAAGAAAAAATATGGTAAGACGTGTTAGCTAATCAATTTTTGATTCGTCAAGATTCAATCGCACATTCGATTGAAAAATATTTCCCACGCTTCTTGCGCAAAGATATAAGTCGACACGAGCTTAAAAATAATCTTCATACCTGCGCAGCCTCAGAGCCCAGAGGTAAATTCTTTCCTTCTATAAGTCTCGGTTTGAAAGATGAGAAGAAGAAAAGGTAAAAAAAAAAAAAAAGAGGAAGTAAAAAAGCCATCGAGACTCACGAATATAATGAGACTAAAATCGTATATCTATCTATATACGGTCAACCCTCAGTGAACATTAGAGAAAGGATTTTAGCCAGGAACAAGCTTTTGTCTCTATATAATTATATCCTTCTGTCTAGCTATCAGTTCATTGTTAACTGTCAATAACAGCTTTGCACCAACCCATAAACATTCTCTGGCTGCATGTAGTTGCGACAGAACCGACACAACTTGATTAAGTCCATGCCCATCCTCTTCCTGTTCTCGCGCTCGCTGTCGTGTGTGTTGTATCAAACTCTCATTTTTAGGTCGCTGTTAGAACCGTTATGAAACCTGCTTCATTAGATCAAAACTTAAAGCCCATAAATAATCAGACGTATAACGCGCATACATATATATGTATTTATTTGATATAGTATACATTATATAATAATAAACGATTTCAAATAAATTATGTTCCAGCAGCTGCGATGAAATTATTAATCTTATATACTATACGTATACAGCTACTGGCAAACTGCGTGCGGATTTTCTCCTCGTTAACGTGTAGCTCCTATGTCACGCTATCTATTTCACTTTTCGTAATCGTCATATTATAGAAAATTATAGTTATTAAAGAAGAGTGTGTAGACGTATACTATATACTTAGTTGACAAACTAAGGAACTGTGCTGTTAGTACATTATATATATATATGAATGGCGAATGACCACTCCTAGGTATGTCTATACCTGCGTCGATTGACGATAATTTGAAATTAGAGTCTTTGCAGGTAGGTATAGTATAGGTTTGTATATATACTACCTATGTTAAATATCCGCAGGGCGATTTTCAGTTTTCCAACAATCGAACAATAAGAACGATTATCTCACGCCCATAATAATTATTCGGTCGAGTGATCGCAGTAAAGCCATTTAGTTTGGTTTTTATAATATATGTTGAGACAATGAATAATACAAACCTACATATAGTACATCTATACAGGTATATATTAAACCGGTTCAAAAAAATTGACTATTCTTTTTTTTTTTTCAATTTTCGCATTGAAATACTTTCGGGAGAGTTTAAAAAAGATGCCTGTTAAAAGCGGAGCTCTTAATATTAAGATTTAGAGGTCGCTCATCGCGGATTTCTATTTTCCATTTAAATAGCATAGGAATTTTATTTTTTTTTTCTTCAGAATTTCGTAGCTCACAAACCAATGAACAAATCCAAATGACTCTTACATATTTTGATAGAGGATTGAACACTCTAAAAAATGTATCTATCATTGTGGAAAAGAAATCACAAAAAAAAAATAGTTAACTCAATTATAAATTGAAATTTGAGCTTGAATAACTTTGGAAAGAGTCTATTTATCAAAAAATGATAAGAGAAGCTTTTTGTAGAGTGTTCAATTTCCTATGAAAATATGTATGAGTCATTTGGATTTGTTCATTGGTTTGTGAGCTACAAAATTATATATAAAAAAAAAAAAAAAATTCCTATATGCTATTCAAATGGAAAATAGAAATCCGCGATGAGCGACCTCTAAATCTTAATATTAAGAGCTCCGCTTTTAACAGGCATCTTTTTTCAGCTCCCCGAAAGTATTTCAATGCGAAAATTGAAAAAAAAAAAAAAAAGAATAGTTGATTTTTTTGAACCGGTCTAGTATATACATACGTGTATAGTATGTATTACGATAATTACTCAGATTTTAATTAATAACTATTTACCTACCTCATTTGAGAGTTTTTCATCGCTATAACACTATAATTCGCCCTTGGCATAGTAATTTTTAATTGAAAGATGTCTTATGCAGTGTGTATATATGTATATGTATACTAAATTGACAAACTTTATATTATCTACTATGAGAATTTTACCCTGCGTATAGTACCTGCAGCAGTAGTATATCAATGAAGAAACACTCATGTGCAGCGACCACATCACCGGCGTTGCGTAACCATAAGAAGTTTTCAGAAACTAGTTTTACCTGAATTTTTGTCATTAATCTATAGCTCTAACCATATATATATATATATATATATATGCCGTTTATTCTCACTACCCATATACTTCCGGTTCTTAAAAAATCTTTTTATATATACCTACAGGTAGAGACAATTTTTTTAGGTGTCGTAATATCTCGCACATCAGTGAATAAGAAAACAATTAGTATAGAAATGAGAGGAAATTCATTCGAAATAATAATTAATGATGATGAATGAAATCTGCTCCCTGAAATACGTACTATAGCAAAAGTCAATAATAAGCAAATATTATTCATTCAGTTCTGCAAAACACTCAATTTCAAATCTTATACCATTGATTTTCTATATTCAACGAATAAATGCCAACTGAAAGAGCAAATAATGGCTACTATAAGGATCGCATTGCGTTTTCGGAGAAATTTCTCAACGATATACCTACACATATACATGTAAAGAAAAATTAAACAATAACAATTTTTTTTCGGTCACACGTCGCATTAATATATATTTACTGACTTTCGGCGAGGTCATAAGTTATATATGAAATCTCGGCGCATGTATAATAATTATAACGTCTGTATGATTCTCGCTCAATAATTATTCTAAGAAAAACTTAAGTTTACGAGATATGTATTATGTATACGAGATCTAATTAATTTGATTCGTAGAAAATAAATTGTTTTACAGCATTGAGTAATTCTATAGAGGTAGTAATATATTACATTTATAGTATATTAAATATGATAACTCGATGAGATTTTTCTTCGTAACATATGATGCACACGGAAGCATATTATTATACTATATGTGTTACGAGCGACTAATGCAACGATTGAAATTATTCAAAATAATCCCATAAGCTCCTTAAAATTAACAGGAAGTGACGTACAACAATATAATATAATACGTGGTCACGTATATATGTATGTATGTCATTGTTATGAAATGAATTGAAAATGAGAAACAATTATAAAGAAATACATGAGAGGAATGAAAAATCTGTGAAAGATTTCGGTAGTAGTACGTGCAGACCTCAAACATTTCGATTTCCAAGTAATCGTGATCGCACGATGAATTATTATCATTATTATTATTTATAATAGGAATCAATTTAATGTGTGTACCTATATATGTATTATGGTGAGTTAATCCCTATTAAAGTTTGTCACGGTGATCCCAATCTCAAGCCGCTATTGTTATATATGTGGTATTATTATACACGTATTGTATAGAAGTCACGCAAGAATCCTTCACCTCAACGTCAACCTTGAAGGGGACACTCGATTATATGTTTCTATTGAGGTAAAAAAAGGAAATAGGAATGATACATAGGTAGCTACAAACATAGTATAATAGTATATAGAAATAAATCTGTGCGGCCTATTATAATTTCAATTGATATAGTAGTAAAAAAAAAGTGCCTTATTATCGGCCATAAACGTCCTTCTCGTATATCTAATTAGAATAGTTTGATGTTTGAAAAGAAAAAGTGCAGTAATTTTTTTTTTAGAAAACCGCAAGACCTCGTAAAACGTGAAATTTAAGTACCTATGCACTAATTTGACAATTTAAAAATCAATAAAATGTCCTTTAGTGATTTTTATGTTACTATACCTCGTAGATTTTCTTGTTTTTACAACGTGGAAGTAAATCTGAGAATAATTATATTATCAATATAATAAGCACGATTGGGTATAGATATATAATAGCGTAACTATTCCACGTCTGGGATTTACCTTTGATTATAAACACGTCAGGAGTTGAATGTTGAAATAATAGAATGAATCATTATGGGACTTCGTAAGCGAGCTACCTAAGATTTTTTTTTTTTTTTTTCTTTTATACACATAATGCACGCAGTAAATTATATACCTACCATATTACGTGAACAGTGTGAAAATCTGTCTTAAAGCGTAATAGTTTTCATTATAATCGAATAAAATTGATTCGAATTATTCTCATAGGCTTCAAGCGTTGTTAACTTATTTTTATTTTTATTATTTTCAATTTTCATTTCCATGCACGCAAACATGAGGTGTAACGTGCCTACTCAGATCTAAGAAAAATTTAATTTTTAAATGACGGTCGTATACTATAACTACTTGAAAATAAAAACTAACAACGTTTTTCAATTATATCTATACCGCAACTAGAAGAAACGTTGCGAAAGCCCGCATTTCCATATATATTTTATTTAGTGATTAATAGAACGCGTAGAACAAAGTTACGAGCTGTAGAGACTGGGAGCGTTGATGTAGATATCGCGAACTAATTTGCAGTTTGCTCCACGATTTTAACTCGAAATTTGAAAATATAGGTATAATTACTGTAACTATAAGATAAGTAAAAACACGTTTTTATCTCCTGCGCCTAATATAATGTGAAATGAGTGAATATGGCCCACCTAGTTTTTAAAACATTTTTTCGATTCATTACGAGGTGGTCCATCAATCCATGACTTTTTTGTATTCTAAAGACAATATCTAGTAATAAAGTTGATACGAAAGACTGAAAAATTCATTTATATATTACAAATTAAACACATTATGCGATAATTATAATTGATTAAAAAAAAAAAAAAAAAATGATAAATCGTTGAAGTTAATTAAATGAATAAATAGTTACTTTTTAAATATCTCCTTCATTATCGTGAGCAGAAAATGTTATTAAGTATATTGATGGATGAATTAATTAATGCGTTTTTTCGTTGAAAAAAATATATTTATGATGATCTAAATACTGTATGAATCATTATACAGAGAAAAAAAAGAAATTGTCCATATCAACGACCTTTAAGGGGGGAATGGGGTATAAGCACTTTCGAAAAACCGATATTTGTTTTTTTGCATTTTCTTATAGTAAAATATTTCAAAAATATCGTGTCAAAATTTCAAGTCAATCGGAGCAAAACTCTTGAAGTTATAGACCTTTAAACCGAACCTCCTTATAGACCGGAGCTACTCTTGAAAATATACCTACGCGCAGCTGCCGCATAGGTATATTGTTTAGATACACGGTGATGCTTTTACGACGAAGCTGCTGCAAGAAAAGTACTTTATGGAGCTGGAATCGATGATTCAGTGTAAGTTGAAAAAATTAATTTTTTTCTTCACTTTTTCGGTGTTCAAAACTTTAAACGCGTTTTTCTCGAAACCACTTTTTAAAAGTCCGTTCCAACGATTGTGCAAAAACTACTGAACCGATCCTTTTCAAACTTGGTACACTTTTTCTACATATAAAAATCCTCCCCCCAACGATATTTTTTTTTTAATTTTTTTATATTAAGGTTGTTTTCCACTTAAAAAATGATGAAATTTTTCGTCAAAAATCGCAATTTTGACTTAAAAAAATCACAACAAATTTGAAAATAAAAAAAAAAACCTAAAAATGATCGTTGGGGGGAGGGAAAACTTATACTTTAACTAAATATCGCAACTTTTTTGATTTCGGATAATTCGACGTTGAGATATCGCTGGAACCGCATATCATCTTTTTGAAAAGGTGTCCTCGAAAATGCTCTGTCACTAGCTCATCACTCAATATTTTTCTAAAAAAAAAATACTGAATGTGGTTCGAATGATCCTTTGTAATATGCAAAATATTTAAATCAATTTACTTTAACCAGATGTCTGAAAAAAATTCACAAAAAAAGCGTTTTTTTTCATGCATTATACCCCATTCCCCCCTTAATATAATTAATCGGTCCATATATTAGCAGAAACAGACTCTGCTGTAATTTCGAAACTGTTTCACGAATCGTCCTGTATTCGTGCATATTTTATTGCTCATAGAATTATCGATCTGCGCTGATACCGAACGAAATTGAAAAAAAAAAAAAACCGAGAAATTAGCTCTGTCCAAAATTTCTTCAAGATTCATGCTTCAATTTTGAACATTGTTTGAATTTTCAAAAATATGAAAGCCATAACTCTGATTTAAGGGGACCAGTAGTCTGAAATCAATTTATTTCATAACCAATGTTCATTTCACATCAAAATATTTTTCTCTTTCAAAATCATGTGTCATAAGGATTTTAGAGCACCGTTGGACCGATTCAGGTCATCTTGGATTCATTTTCTTCAGAAAACAAATCCTCATCATGTGAATGTAGGAATTTGAAAATAAAAAATTATGTCATAAGTTATGATCAATTTACCAAATTTGCAAAAATTATTATCACTCATTTCTTAAGTAACTTGGCCAAAACGAAAAATTTTCAAAATTCCTACATTCACATGATGAGGATTTGTTTTCTGAAAAAAATGAATCCAAGATGCCCTGAATCGGTCCAATGGTGCTCTGAAATCCTTACGACACATGATTTTGAAAAAGAAAAATATTTTGATGTGAAATGAACTTTGGTTTTGAAATAAATTGATTTCTGACTATGATAATTTCTCGAAAAGTCGCTGTTCTGGTCCCCTTAAAATATCAGAATTTTTTTTTCTTCCCTAGTTAAAGTTTCAATTTTCTCAGTCAAATGCGGCATGAGAAATTCCGCGATCCATATTCACTCCACGCGTCTAAAATTCTGAGTCTACGCGACTATGATCCCTTAATTTAAGGGAAAGGTTTAGTATATTGATATTGAATAATGATTTGTGGATTTTGTGTTTGTTCAGAATATATATTATCGTATATTATAATTTTTTTTTTTTTTTTTTTTTTTCTATATTAGATACCTATATAATTCATTATTTTCATGCACATAATATTATCAACTACATTTACTTTTATAATTACAGCAATAACAGAATCCGTGCAAATAATATACACCAATATCGAAGATAATTCGAACAAATATAATATGACTACCAAAGATATTTGTGTTTTCTTCCTTTCTTTCTTTCTTTATTTTATCTTATAACGATTCCTTTCTCGAATAACAACCGATATCAATATGATACATCCAATCCGTATATTCTAGAGTCTGGCCACAGATATTGTACATCTTTAAATTACAGATTTGTACAAACTGCTTGAATAAATCTCACCTCCACTATAAAAACTACAAAAAAAAAAAAAGACCTCTATTAATATTTACAATGAAATAAAACACCTTTGAAATGCAGAACAATGATATTTGCAATAATTCTTCCATCGCTCTAGCTCAACTTTCTTTTATACATATAAAATCATTAACCATATAGGTATATATCATATACATAACTCATATACATGTGTTGCATTGAACGTTTGCTCTAAGTTTGGTAACTTGTTATCAAAATTAATTCAATTAATTAAATACGAGTTTTTAGGTAATCGGATAAATAAGTTATACCCATCCTACACTGGGTACAAATATTAATATTTAAAATGATCAAAGATCATCTCTGAAGGCTGATGATCTGAAAGGTAATAACTAATAACACGTTGATTCTGATGCTGCATATATATATATTGTCTTCAAATTTTATGTATGTATTTTTTTGTATAGTACTTGACACTATTTGTGCATGACACCCTTCGTTCTTTATAATACAATATATTTAAATCGATATTTTGTTATTCTAATTCTTAAAATAAAAATATGACAGCTACTATATTTTAAATAAAGCAAAGGAGAAGGAAAGCGTGCTGAATTAGTATTTTTGAATCGTGATTCAGACGTGGACAAAGAATCTTTTTTTCTTTTTCCTATTTTTTTTTTTTGAATTACGACTTAGATAGGGGTATATGATTTATAAACGCATAATAGAAATAAAATCACGTTCTGATCAAATGTTGATTAAAAACGAAGCAAAAGTAAAAAAAAAAAAAAAAATTAACTTCATTTATATACAGAATCATATAATATGGTCTATAAGTCGGTATTATAATTATCTAAACATCTTAAGTATACATATATATTATATAATAATATTGTCCATAATATATTTATTATATCCTCTATTTCCCCGTAACTGAAATTTATTCACACCCACATTTATATTTCCTAATATTCGTAGTATAATATAATAATTTTTATTCAACCTCATTAGCGATTTTGTGAATTAAAATAACCAACTACACAACCCTGACTTCAGATTTAATTACAATAGTCAAATTCACACACCCATATCTTTGGTACAGAGTAAAAGTGCGATTTTAAAATCATATACCCAGCTAATTCGAAATACGAGTACCTACATGCTGCGAAAGCACCCAGAGATCTAAAACGCTAAATTTAAAAATGAAAAACGTACCTATGATCTGTACAGTTACAATAAATTTATATATCCTATAAGTATACTATAATGATGATTAACAGTAAGAATTTTAATAAGTTTTGCTAACAGAAATGAAGGAAGAAATAGAAAGATTGAACTCGAATGCAGCAACTCAGATAAATGAAGTTAGATTCAGATAATATCAAGAACAAATTTGATCAATTAGTGAGTTGAAGATTTTCAAAACTATAGATTACTGCAATAAATGTATCGAATCAATCCGAAATTTAAAAAAAAACATCGAAGGTTTTCTTTCTTCATTAAACGATGAACCATGTGAGTATGGAATAGCTGAAACGAATCAAACGATTAAAAAGCCCGTTTACCAATAGTGAAATTGAATATGACCGGTCTCTCTTAGTCATTACATTCGAAATGAGCTAGAAAAAGTGAAGAAAAAAAAAACCAAACTAAAACGTTATTTCCATATGTTTAATTTATGCTACGCTTGCCGTCTGAAAGAACCTAATATTTTTACACCACAATCTATGGCCCTGCTATATTTCAACGGCAAAACGATGCTGCCAAATTTCACTGCGATGTTGAGGCACTAAAATAGGATCTAGCACTCTGGCAATGCAGTTTATACGACACTTAAACCGCTCTCTATCCCGAGCCATTTCTTCCCATGGACCTCTCCGAGCAGCTCGATATGCATAGTCCCATGTAATCATCGTATGAATTCTAGGATGTGGTGAAAATCGAACCTGAAAATATATAAAAAAAAAAAACCATAGAATACAAAAATGAATCACGATGATAAATCTAAACGAAATTCTGCATCTCTAGATCATTCTTTTCACCTTTAGTCTTGACCCTTCTTCATCCTCATCATCGTCATCATCTTCGTCGTCAGTTGTAGTATAATCGTAATCAGTCTCATAATCCGATTGGGAGCCAGTTTCAAAAACAATACAACAACTATCTTCGGAATCAACCGATCTATCCGACTGCAGTCTTTTCCTATTAATTTTTTGATCAGTTTCTATATCTTCGACAATATTATCGCCGAGTTTACAATCGACAATATCTATAGGACATTCAGGTATGTATCTAACTCTGCAATTATTAGTCATCGACATCCGATCTCCGTTATCATTTTTATTTTGTTGTTTTCTTTTCCTTCTATTCATATCGCAATAGCCAAAGAAAAATGGGAATTTGGTCGAAGTCTCAGCCTCGCCGTCCGCCCCGTATCTTATTCTCCTTCCGTTATCATCGACGCAAGGTGTGCCGGTGGTATCGTCGTCAAAATTTTCTAGATCTTCAAATTCTTTCAGTCCTTTTAGGTCGTCTTGTATATCGGCTGATAATCTTTGCCTTATACGTTCCTGGCGATGACGAGTCTGGCTCACTCCTGATCTACGTAATTGCGATCTACCTCGACCTCTGCCTCGACCTCTCGCTATATCCGTCGGTGTTTGTTTAGCGTTGTGATGAGGCCGCGGCGAGTAAGGTCTCTTAGCTGGTATTTCAGAGTCTGGTGAGTTTGACTGAAAGTTTAAGAAGTCTGATACTCCGTTCATGATTTTTAACGGCAATTCCATAAGAATCGATATGCCTGTACGACAGTTTGGTATTATTGTCGTCAATTGACTCGATTCAATAATCTTGTTGGAATTGTTGTGAACAATTGTTGTAGGATCTTTACTGTGGCTATCAGTATCGGAAAATTTATCATTCGTCACCGTCGACGTACTATTCGAAATGTATAAATGATCTCCGAATGATATCTCAGTTTGTAGATTAATGGGGCCGTCATTTACGCCCCGATTTTTATCCCTCAATGTATTTTCCGTGATCATTATTTTTTCTTTTTTTTTTTTTTTTTTTTTTACAGATTCCTTTTCTATCACTTATTTATCGTATTTTTTTACAAGGACAACACTCCTCCTCCTCCTTGTCGCTCCCGTGACAATTATTGTAATGTCTAAGTCTGTCTTTACAGCTCACGTATGATCGTTCGATTCTTGGATATATCACAACGTGATTTACTGATATGTATTCTGACTTACTATCGTTTATTACAGACACTAATTTATCGTTTTTATTTACGTAAATATCGAGGGATTCCATCGTTGATAAACACATTTTAAAACTCACTGTTAACTCGTACAACTATTAGGCGGCCATCTTTTTTTCCATCAAGAATACGAATGTTACTAAATTTACGTCATGCGGACGACGCGGATCTCGACCAAATTTACAACCGCGATATATCACAATCACACTATCGATACTACGTATACAAGGCATAGAATTTTTACCTACTAAAGATCGCTGATATTTTAACTTCAAAATATGACTATGCGATATTTTTGTATCACTCTTCAATTTTGATAACATTAAATTTACCCGAGTCATAATATTAATATACGGACTCTGGTTGACTGCTCACACTTTTATTCACAATTGCATCAGATTTTATTATTATAAATAAATGAAATAAATAAAATACGCGCAATGCGATATAGAAACGCAATAATCCGTAATAATAGAGAATTTGAAATTATCGATAGGTCGATTTTTATCACGATTATTATTTTCGGTATATATTTATATATTTCCTTATAACGTAGTACCGTGCATAGCGTATAGTATTCATTCATTCCCTGTTCACTTTTACTATTAGAATACTATTCATCGTTGCATGACGCACTGACGTTCGTTAGGTGGGGATTTCCCAAATGCACGTTGTCCCTTCTCAATTCTCAATTCTCATAACAAGACGCAATTTCTTGCTCACATATCGCAATAAA
Source organism: Tenthredo mesomela (assembly GCA_943736025.1). Lineage (NCBI taxonomy): Eukaryota > Metazoa > Arthropoda > Insecta > Hymenoptera > Tenthredinidae > Tenthredo > Tenthredo mesomela. Next base: position 9,645,378 of record OX031016.1, on the reverse strand, counting down.
ATGAACTTTGGTAGAACGCACCAACGCACTTCATAATTTTTTTTTTTTTTTTTTTTAATCTCGCGATTATACCACGTTACGAGTTTAATTTTTATTGTAAATTTCTCATTTGTTTAAATGAATGAATAAAAATTAGATACATTATTCTCATAGAATTTCCCGCGCGGTCAGTCATCTTACATCATGAAACAACTGTTATAACGACTATATGACCCAGATCTGATGCATTATCTATAAATGATAATGATATTTCATCATGTTACATAATCAAATATCAAATTCTTATAAGATATAGTTTTTTAAACTTATACAATTATGTAAGAAAAAAAATTAACGATATCGATTCTATTAACCGGCTGAATAATAGATACCAAATCTACATATTATAGTATTTAGTAAATTTTTCAAACTATAGTATATTGACGATTTATTTCATCGTCATTTCAATAATAACAGCGAACTTTTTCCCAACTAATTTAGATAACGCGTTGTATTTGTTTGATGAGAATTTATCATTATATATATACTAGACTGTTTCAAAAAAAAAAAAATTTCAAAGAACATTGAAAAATCGTCAGAGTATGTCTAAACAAAGACCCTGTTCAAATGTGAGCCCTTAATATTAATATTTAGAGGTGGCGCTTTTCATTTTTCCATTTCCATTTAAATAACATGGAAAATTTTTTTTCTGAACTTCCGAATTCTATTACTCAGAAACGAACTATCTTACAATAATAACTAAGATAGCTTTTTGTAGCAAATTTGACGCTCTATAAAAAAGGTTTGAATGAAAATTTGCGTGAGGCGAGCCGTTTCGGAGTTATCAAGCCTCAACCATTGAACTGTTCAAAATAATGATAATTTCTACTTATACGCGAAAAAATCGACTCATATAACTTAAATACCCACTATTATCAACTTTAAAACCAATATCCATAAATTTTCAATTCAATGTTGATCAAAAAATTTTATTAATCAACAATAAGTGATTGATTTTTTTGATCAATAATCAAAAATACGGGTATATCACAAATAAATGATGAAATATCATCATAAATTTTATTTACAATGCATCAATAATTCATTTCAATTTAATTTTAATTTTGATTTTAATTTTGAACAGTTCAATGGTTGAGGCTTGATAACTCCGAAACGGCTCGCCTCATGCAAATTTTCATTCAGACCTTTCTTATAGAGCGTCAAATTTCCTACAAAAAGCTATCTTAGTTATTATTGTAAGGTAGTTCGTTTCTGAGTAATAAAATTCGAAAGTTCAAAAAAAAATTTTCCCATGTTATTTAAACGGAAATAGAAAATTGAAAAGCGCCACCTCTAAATATTAATATTAAGGGCTCACATTTGAACGGGGTCTTTGTTTAGACATACTCTAACGATTTTTCAATGTTCTTTGAGAAAAATAAAATAATCGCTTTTTTTTTAAACAGTCTAATATATACTATATTGATAAATTTAATGCATTTAGTAAATAATACAATAGTTATTATTAAAAGTATATAATAAATGCGGAATGGTATTGAAATAAAATTTGAAAACAATATAATAATTTGAATAAATAATGCGAGATATTATTGATTGGAAACGAATGTATATACTATATCAATAATAACTGTAGTTTGTGTATTTTAAAGACTATACAAACATATAATATCATCCATACAGAATAATGAGATATTTTGTAGGATGAGGTAAAATTAGACTATGTGATGAGTTATTATGATTATCTCCAAAATAAATAACAGATATAAAAATATCTGTAAAGGAGTTTAAATGCTATTAATTATCAACAATGTACAACTCTATTTGCAACTTTGGAATTCAGATGCTCATACGATTTTTTTTTTTTTTTGCAACGAAAAATAAATGATCTTCAAAGATATTGAAGTCCTATACCGAATTGAAATTGTTGTAGTAAATCGCTCCTAGCGAATAGCAATGGCAATATTAAATTCAATTCAACTCTAGCAACGTTTCCAAGTTTCATCGCTATTCCAGCACCGGTTGTACATCGCACATTGTTTGTGAAGATCTTGAGATTGTCTTTAAAGTCACCGTCTGGAAAATAGAATTTATAGACAATGTATTAGTTAGAAAAATTCTTAAAACAATTATTAGGATACTATGAGACTAATAATTGAAGAAATTATTTTTCTATGATATTATTCTTCCAGAAATATAGCTAAAAACTTACCAAATTTGAAACTAAAGTTCGCTAAGTTACCACCGTTCACAAAACCATGTAGCCTGAATAAGTCGCCGAAACTATTTCTACCAGGTCTGAATGGTAGCGGAGTATAAAGGTGGAGAGCCAAGGCCCAGTAGACATCTCCACCTATAGAATTGCCTTCGGCACGAGGCCCACAACCCCTCATATCAAATCCTCTGAGATTAAGCGGTCCGCCCAAGAAAAAATTGTCGCAAATGCTTATCTGCATGTCGTTACTTATACCACGTAATAAACCTGACTGGAATCCCAACTGGAAAGTCTGAAAAATTGAGGAATTTGTAAAATTTAAAGAAATATTGTTTCAACATGTAGAAATCTTTGATTCTGTAAATCGAATTTCATTCCAAAAATCATTTAAAAAAGATAACGTACAGCGAATTCGTGTGGCGACCAATTACTCTGCATAACAAATTCGTTTTTAACAAATCCAATATTTCCACCTAGTCCCGCAACTTCTGTAGTAAACTGTATCAGAGAACCGCTAGTTGGAAATATTAGACCGTCTCGTTTATCAATGGAGCAAATATGCCTCAATGCAGACTTCAGGCTTGGTCCAGACTGTTCTCGAACTCTAAACGTTACTTGTTTCTGGGCACTGATGTCTCTGTAACTTCCTTCGTATTGAAAATTATGCTTCAAAGTACCCGTACCACCTGGATTCAGAGCTAAATCTAACAGGAAACCAGTTTCAGATTGCTTGTAGCCAGACCATGGCAAGTCGCTAACAGTGCTAAATACTGATGCTGTGAATCTGTAAAAAAAAACATTGTTCTATATTATTATGACCGCAAAACTGGGGGTTCCAATTCGTCGGAGAACTGCGTCACTCACACTTTATGCAACCAACTATCGACGAATGGTTTAACAGCCGATATGTTTATATTAGCTGAATTTTTGTTGCCGTACGAATATTCCATCTGGAGTCGTTCACCTCTTCCAAATATGTTGGGAGCTCTTGCTCCGATAATTAGTGATCCCTCGTTGTTACCGACCATTGTATTTATTCCTCCCATTATTCGTTTCATTTCTGATACGTTGAATGTTACCTGTTTAATTCAGGATTAATAGTCATTTATAGTCGAAGAAATTAACGATTAGAATATTTCTTCATTTTCTTTTTTTCCCGTGAAAATAATACAAATCTAAAGAATGGCCTCTTGCCTCAACACCTTCCGGAGTCGCACCAGGTCCGTTACTGGTATCAATATAGACTCCGATGTTCCCAAAACATCCTAACGCTTCAAGTTTTCCACGAACTTTGTGCGCGCGTACAATAACATCCTGGAAATCCTTAGCTTTGAATAATTCAGATACTTGAGCCTTGACGATGTCATCTTTCGTTCTCACCAGACCATCGATATGTACTTTATCAACTCGGGCCTAAACCAGATTTGAAAATTAACAAAATACCATTTTACAGATATTTAAATCCTCTAGATAATAATTACCTTAACTTTTTGCAGATTTACTGTCTTTGGTTCAGCTAAAGCTGGTGTTCTTGGTTGTCTATCACGTTCTTGATCAAAATAAGCAGACTGTGAATATAAATGGGAAAATATGTTTATACAATAATATGTTATGTGGGAAGTTATTTCACGACGAAAATATATAATAAAAATTAATAATAATGAATACAATATCGTAATTAAAACGATTTCTTACATGTTCGAAATCTTTTGAATAATCATCTCGTTTTTGATTTGTTCTATCACTCGTAGTCGTTGTTCCGAATTCACGAGGTGTTTTTGGCTCCTATAAAGATGAAAAATATAATTTAATAAAATAAACCGAAATTTTATGAATCATTATTATTATTATTATTATTAAATGATGAACGGCGAAAATTTCAAAATTTTGTCACCTTTAAAGACATATCGTGTGTTTATTATAAAAAATCTTTAAATAATGATGAAATTAAATTTGAAAAAATGACAATAGTCTACATAGGTTTTATTTAAAATATGTCACGGTTATATTTTCAACTTAAAATTATTATGCGGTCGTATACTAGATCGCGGGATATTGTTAGAGATTACGTTAACCAGCATCAATATTCTTGACTATAATCTATCAACGTAGTGAGTGAGGAAAAGCTAGGTTATATCTCTCATTCAGCGTGTAGTAGTACTGATTTTTTTTTTTTTTTTTTTTTCTTTTACCTTTGCGTGCACTGTGCCCATTGTCTTTTGGTTTAATTATAATGTTATTATAGATTAATTCGAGTCAAATTATCATGCCGAATATTATATTGTCAATTTTAGATCAAATTTTTTTTTCTATTATTATTTATATATATCTGTATACTTTTATTTCTATCGATGTAGATACGATCAAAATTTTGTCTCAAAAAAAAAAAAAAAATACGATGTGCGTCTCTCTGTGTGTAACAAACGAACACGAGAACAGCCGGCACGCTGCTGCCAACTTTTTAATCTACTGTAACGTCCGAGCGGACGATATACCCTATTCATGCTTTCCACTATACAAAATCACCAGAAATCACTACATTACCGACAGACATGGGAACCTACAGAACTGACATACGATACACGCACGTTTACCGACTTACCCTACATCCAACTAATGCTAAAGATATTAGACAATATACATTCAGGATTCCCCATTTATTTAGGAACGTAAGTTCACTCTGTTGTATCCAATGATGATCCTCTACCACTTATGGTACGAGCAACCATTTCACTACCATAATGCATATTAATTAACTTCATTAATTAAATACGGATAAATACCTTACATTATGAATAACCACTAAAATACCCATCATTGCAACAATGGCTGAATTACCTTCTTAATTGAATTTAACATTACTTATATATACCCCCTTTACTATCCATAATATTATCTTATTATTATTACTATTACAAACCATATTTCTAGGTTTAGAACCCCATCAATCGTTATTACAATATAAATTACACACCTAAGTATATATATAAATAAGTTATATTAAACAACATACGATAATTATGTTGAGATAGTTATACCACACTACTCGATCCAAAACACACACACATACATATACACATACACATACTCTGACAACCTGGCAACAGGGCCCCAAAAACCACACCCTAGAACCCAACACTACACATCCTCAACCACGCTACACTACCAATTTCCACTTAACCATTACCTGATCTCGTACGCACACACACACACACATATATTACATATACCTATTTTTATATTCATATTAACCATAATATTAATCATACACAAGATGACCACATTTTACTACATCGTCAAATACGTATATATTCAAGCTTACGCTTTAATTCGCGTTATATGAAATGAACAAATATAAAGACACATTATAATCACATATCCAGTTGATATGCGGTTGCTATATTATATATCATACCTTTAAATTACCTTATCTTAATACCATATTTTTACCCACTATGATATTATCAATTCATATGTTCATTACTACTACCAATTTATATTATACTATTAATTCATACATTCGTCTACCAAATTACTATTACGAATTTATATTATACTATTAATTCATACATTCATCTACCAAATTACTATTACGAATTTATATTATACTATTAATTCATACATTCGTCTACCAAATTACTATTACGAATTTATATTATACTATTAATTCATATTCTTATCTACCAAAATTACTATTACCAAATTATATTATATTTTGATATTACTCTTTTACTCTTAACGCAAAACTTACTAATAACACGATACCACCCAATATTATACCATGGCTCCCCGTGCAACACCGCATCGAGAACCCACGGTCTGACTCTCTTCCCCTTTTTACCCCATACCACTTGGAAAGACCAGGAGGCATATACCACCCAACGGAGACAAAGACGAACCCCTAAGAAGTCACTGAGAGGAAAGAGAAAAGGAACTCACATGGTCACCAAAAGCCTAAAAAGGAAAAAGAGTCAAGTGACCACTACGACCAAAAGGGAAAACAAGAAATCTCTCGGAAGACAGATAGAGACGAAACTAGGTTTCAACTGAAATAGGAAGAAGAAAGGAAAACCATAACTGTCAAAACGAGGATAATTTATCGGGAGCCATCTTGTCGGGGAGCGCCTCAAGGAGAGGTTCCACCCCTCTAAAAATATGTCATAATATTAAGAAATAGCGCTAAGGAAAGATTTATAAAATAACCACTGTAACCTATGTAAAAATAAGCTTCACTGAAAAACTCTCGAGTCATAAAACAGTCAAATAGCGTGAACACGTGCGAACCTAAAAGAATGAGTGGATGCAACCCCAGGTACAGGACATCATGCAAAGCCCAAGAAACCCTTACGACCACGGAAAACATACTACCCGTAAGGACAAACAAACAACGAGAGGAAACGACGTACCGAATGCCAAAAACCCCAGCCTTTTATTATTTAATCCAGACACATGCAACTACGCTGGGAAAGTCAAAAACCAAGGAGAAACGCAAAGCCACACGGACACCACACCGTAAGGTAGAAGTCGGGCGCGGTCCACAACCACCACCATAACTACGAAGCCCAGAATTTCGAGGAATTCACGGATAGACCACACTACCAGAAGAAGGGCGCGGTCCACAACCACCACCATAACTACGAAGCCCAGAATTTCGAGGAATTCACGGATAGACCACACTACCAGAAGAAGGGCGCGGTCCACAACCACCACCATAACTACGAGGCCCAGAATTCCAAGAAATCCACAGACACACCATACAACCAAACGAAGGGCGCGGTCCACCCTCACCCACACGAACATATACGCTACGCAGCCTCTTTGGGCCCTGGACCAATCCTAGACGAACAACGGACATCACGTGATGGGATAAACCAACCAACGAAGAGCGTACCCCACGACCTAAACGGACCCCCGTACCCCGAATCTTCGTATATAACACCCTCGACTCACCAGGAGTCAGCAGCGTGAGCAGCGTTCCCTCGGATCACTCGGATCACTCCGCTCGCTCATCATCCACTTCGCATAAACCTAGAAGAGCATCTTAGACAATCACTTCAAACTTAAATTCACAATTATTAAAATCTACATTACGCTCATCAATATCATAAAGGCTCGCTTCTCATTAACCATTTCTACGCGTCGACGACACATCCTAAAAGAACAAGTTTAAACATATACTTCGCAACGCAATTTCCACTCACACGCATTTGTTTTATTCAAGTCAAAATTCGACTTAGTTCAAATCGCCTCTTTTTATTATTTCTTAAACCTTAATTATTCAGTGAAGGTTATTTATTTGCAAATTCACCATTTTACTAATTAACTAATAATCAAACCAATAAATACTACTCTTACTTCAATTTATCGATAATTTATTTAAAACCACCTGCTGCATCTTTCCGTCGACGAAGATCATCAGACACGTCAACGAAGATCATCAGATCCGACAACGAAGTTAGAAACCCAGCGTAAGGTAAGAGTAAATCACGCAAACTATTTAAATAATCCTTTCTCCTAATATCGACATACCCTATTAAGATACATGCGAAAATCACGATAATCAGAGCCAGATAGACGAAAGACATAATAAGTAGACGACATAACTTCCCCGAGTTTATTACTAGATTAATCCGGTCCATTGTATTTTAATACTTAATCGGTAATTGGTGACCCACAACTATCGAGTGACCGTCTGAGTCGTTCCCGCGATAAAATCCTGCAGCTAGCCTCCAGATTTGCCCGCGAACGCCGCTCCGACGTCACATAATTTTATGGTGCATCGGCCGGGAAAACCAAACGTTAATGATCGCGAATAACTTTTTGTGACGCGTATAACGACCGATGGATAGGAAAGACTAGTCAATGAATTCAGGAGCCCTTTTTAGATTCGAAAAATAGATCGTTGTAATTCACAATAAAGCCTTCTGTGCCGTGTAAACGATCGACGGTCTGAAACAGGTCAACCAGCGAATCTTTCAAATAAATGCTTAAAACTTTAGACGAAGCCCAGGATGAGACGCAGACTCTCAATCGAATTATTTCAGACAAAGCTCAGGAGACGCCGATTCTTAAAAGAATTATTTTAGACGAAGTTGCGGAGATGCCGATTCTCAATCGAATTATTTTAGACGAAGCCAGGAGATTTTAGACGAAGCCCAGGAGACACAGATTCTCAATCGAATTATTTTAGACGAAGCCAGGAGACAACGATTCCGATTCTTAATAGAATTATTTTAGACGAAGCTCAGGAGAGAATATGATTTTTTAAGGCAAAAATGCAACAAGTTTAGACGAAGTTCAGGAAAGAATACGATCTCTAAGGCGATAATACAACGATTTTAGACGAAGCTCAGGGAAGAATACAATTTTTTAAGGCGATAATACAACAATTTTAGGCGAAGTTCAGGGAAGAATACGCTATTTAAAGCGATAATGCAACAATTTCAAGCGAAGCTCAGGGAAGAATACAATTTTTTAAGGCGATAATACAACAATTTGAGGCGAAGTTCAGGGAAGAACACGCTATTTAAAGCGATAATGCAACAATTTCAAGCGAAGCTCAGGGAAGAATACAATTTTTCAAGGCGATAATACAATTTTAAGCAAAGCTCAGGGAAGAACACAATTTTTAAAACAATATAATACGACAAGTATTTTTTACGAAGCTCAGAATTAGGCCAAAATATCTAGGACGACGATATAGTAATTTCAGATAAAGCGCAGAATAAGGACGCGATAGCTAAAGCGACGATACAATACATTTTCACAAGGCTAATGCATAACAAATTGAGCGATATTTGCAATCATTACGAAATCCAAATGATCAATGAGCGGTTTTAAACCCCGCAATCCAAAAGTAGTCCATAGTTGATAGTCCGCGCGCAGCAGGTTGGTAGACATTGGTACAGACGAACCAGGTCCAAACCCAAACCAGAACCTCAACCCGGACCCAAACTTGAATCCAAACTCGAATCCAATTCCAAATCTAAATTTAAATCCAAACTTGAATCAAATTCAAAATCCAAATTTAAAACCAAACTCGAACCCAAACATAAATCCAAACCCGGCCGGTCCAGGTCAACAGAGAGTAACTGGATCGCAGAGCAGTAACGGAATACAATTATTTACGGGCGAACTCGAGACAGTAGTTAGAGAGCATAAAAAAGCAAGGCGAAGATTATACAAGGATACAAATCCGCAAAAGCTTATTAACGAAAACGAAACAGAAGATCGGAAAATGCCGGAATTAGGAACCCAGGCACCACCAAATCCAAATCCGCATGGTTATATTCCATTTAAAGACGCTTTAGAAGCCATCCCAACATTTAACGGTCTGCCGTCGGAGGTACGTAGCTTCATACAGGGATGTAAGGACGCGCGAGGTATGGTACCACCACAAATGGAACTTAGTCTTACGAGAATAATAAAGAATAAAATAAGAGGCCCAGCTAAGCGCGTATTCCAAGACGAACAATTCGATACGATAGACGAATTAACTGTACGAATTGATGAAACTTACGGTTCTGTAAAAGCAGTAAACATATGTCAGGGAGAATTAGGTAACTTATATCAGCTAGATGGCGAAGACGTAGTGACATTCGCAGCCAGAATACGCGAATGCATGGCAAATATAAACCAAGCATTTTTACAAGAACGAAGAACGGACGATTTTGAAACATTTAAATATAACACGGAGAACGATGGTAAAGGAGTATTTTTACGCGGACTAAGGCCGGAAATAGAAAGGAAAATATCCTTAATCCCAGACAGCTTTAGAGGTTTAGTAGATGAAGCACGGAGAATGGAAAAAGAATTAGAAATTAAAAGAAATATCAGGCGCGGAGGTCAAACTATTAAAACTGAAGAAACCAGGGTAAATTACGCTCAAGGCAGCCCACAAAAATGTACAATCTGTGGGAGACAAAATCATGAAGCCCGAGATTGTCGGTCCGGTAGAGATAATAGACGCGAAAACCAGTCGCAAAATAATCCCGATCCGCGGAACCAGTTTTCAAACTGTCAACTAGGACAAACGAGTTACCAAAATAATTACGATTCGCGAAATCAAAGTTCAAATCAATCGAGAGGTCAGACAAACTATCAAAATAATCCACGAGACTCATATTCAAATCAGCAGCAATATCAAAAAAAATACCAACCACGCGACAATAATTTTAATCCGCGAAACCAATTCCCGAATCAACAGCAAAATCGAAGCAACAATTATCAACCGCGAAACCAAGGAAATTATCAACCGCGCACCAACGATTTCAATTCACAGAATCAACACTCAAACCAACAACGAAATAAGAATTACAACCCAAGAAACCAAAATTATTTCGAGCAGGGACAAATACATTATAATTCGCGAGAAAGCGGAATAAACTCCCGACCAAATCAAGATCAATCTATTCAACGCGAAATGTGCCGGTACTATAAAGATTTCGACCACTCGATAAACGAATGTCGTAAACGACAGCGAAATAATCAATATATTAAACAAGAAATGCGCGATGACAATCAATCACCGACTCCGGGAAACTGGCAAGGCCCTAGCTTCGAACAACGGCGCGAGTTCAGAGGCCACCAACAGACCCAACCGCACGATTATAACAATACAGAGCCACTTGTTAGAAAACGAATAAATCTTGTGCAAGAAAGAATCCTCGACAAAAATGAGAAATCACGAATAGCCGATATCCAAGCAAACATTTCCTATATTTCCAATTACAAACACTATAACGAGGAGACGATACTGACGGACATTGCGGTGCCAGATAAATTCAATGATTCCCCTCTCGAGGACGAAGAAGAAAATTACGACGTGAGCGTATTTACACAATTAGCAACGGAAGGGTACGTTACGACGATTCCGTCAATAGAAGTAGAAACCGAAGAGCTCCAGATACCAAGCACGCTCATGTTAGAAACGGGGTCTGATTTGAACCTCATCCGAAACAATTGCGTGAAGCCAGAAGTTAGGGTAGACGAGAGTAAAAAATATTGCCTTGAAGGAATTTCTACTGCAGATGTGGTAACCCTAGGAGAAGTCCCTATAGACACAGCAGGTACTCGAGGAAATTTGCAAGTAATTCCGGAGGATAGTCCGATAGAACAACACGGTATACTAGGGTCAGAATTTTTTCGCGAAAACGACGCGATGATAAACTTTGAAGAGGAAAGATTAGAATACGGAACAACGCTTATTCCATTTTTTCAACAAGAAAAAGAAACCTCGTGCACTAATAATTATGGAGAATTCACAGAAACCTTTAGTGACGAAAACCCCTTATCAATTTTCACGAGATGTAGAACACGAAAGAAGATTCGCATTGATCTCCAAGAAACAGAATTATGCGAAGGATATTTACCATTATTACTGCCGGGCCCCAAGATTTATTTAGGCGACGCGATAGTAACAAACCGAAACAATAAAGCACTCCTTTACGCGATTAACACTACGAACGAACAAACGAGCCTAACGATACCGCCGCAAGAACTCCAAGAAATAGATAAAATAGCTAAAACCCCGAAATTAGCCGACGGGACTGACGATGACACAGAAACGGTTAAAAAGATAGTAAAGATTCAGGAAAATATTACAAACGAAATTCAAAGCGAAGATAAAAATAAAAATAAATGGAAATCACACCGCGAAACCGGTAAAAATAACAGGAAATCTTTAATAGACAAAATTGATGCAATCGGAAAGTTAAAAGGACAACGAAAAATCAAATCAAGCAAGGGAAATAAGAAAGCAATAATAAGTAAAAAGGTCAGGAAAAAGAAATTCGGGAATGATAAAGACCCAACGGTTAGTAAAGTGAGGGAATTAAATGAATACGAAGTCAGAAACAAAGTCCCAAATGAGAACGAATACGATATTACTAGTATAACCGTAATAAACGATACGGGAAGTACAACCGATCGCGATAGTTCAGATAGTGAACCTCAAATAGAAACGGCATTTTGCATGAACATTCAAACATCACCCCAACTTATTCAGGACAGATTAACAACTCTAGAAAGACTCTTGCGATTAGATCATTTGAACGAAGAAGAAGAACGGAGCGTTAAGGAATCAATTTGCAACAATTCCGATATTTTTTACTTACCCGGAGACTATTTAGGTTGTACTAACGCTATAAAACATAAAATCATCAAGTCGGATAACCAACCGATTAATACCGAACAACATCGCTATCCACCTGTACATAAAGACGAAATCCAGCGACAGATAGGAGAATTATTAGATTCGGATATTATACAACCTTCGCCATCCCCTTATAACTCACCTTTATATATAGTGCCCAAAAAACCAGACCCTAAGCGTAACAAGAGGTGGAGAATGCTAATAGACTATAGAACCCTCAACGAAAGAACATTGGGAGATCCATACCCCCTACCTAACGCGAAATATTTTTCTGTGTTTGATTTAGCATCAGGTTTTCATCAAATTGAGATGGACGAAAAGGATAAAAGTACACCGCAAGCACACTATGAATTTAATCGAATGCCTTTCGGGTTAACAAACGCTCCCGCGACTTTCCAAAGATTGATGGATCAAGTATTAACAGGGTTACAAGGAATAGAAATGTTCGTATATCTTGACGATATCGTGCTTCACGCGAAATCGCTGAAAGAACACGAAGATAAATTCGGGAAATTGGCAGAAAGATTGAGAGGCGCGAATTTGAAACTCCAATCAGATAAATGTGAACTTTTAAAGGAAGTGGCATACCTCGGTCACATTATCGGAGAAGACGGGATCCGCCCGGACCCGAAAAAATTAGCAGCCGTAAAATCATTCCCAGTACCGAAAAATCAAAAGGACATTCAACAATTTCTAGGCTTAGCCGATTATGACCACCGTTTCATTCAAAATTTCTCTAACATCACGAAACCACTTACGACATTATCAAAGAAAGACTCGATTTTCGTCTGGACGACTAACCAGCAAAAAGCTTTTGAAACCTTAAGGCAATTGTTATGCGAACAACCCATACTCCTATATCCCAATTTTGAACAGGAATTAGTAGTAACGACCGACACTTCGTATTTCGCTATCAGAGGAATACTTACCCAGGGAGAAATTGGTAGGGACCTGTCGATCTCATACGTTTACAGAGTCCTGAACAGAGCAGAACTAAATTATTCAAGAATAGAAAAGGAATTAGTCGCTATAGTACTATATTGTGTTTTGTACTTTCGACCATATCTCTACGGTAGGAGATTCACACTGGTCACCGACCATAAACCGTTAGTTTGGCTCCACTCAATAAACGACCCCACGTCGCGATTACTGCGTTGGAAAATAAAATTAGCAGAGTACGTTTATAGGGTAATCTATAAAACCGGAAAGACTAACCTCAACGCGGACGCGTTGTCAAGAAACCCAGTGATATTGGAAAACGGAATCCTTACACAGGAAGGTTTAGAAATTTTTGATGAATTAAGAGAATTAAGCGACATAGAAGAAATAAATATTCGTAAACGACAGTTAAATACAATTCTTATCAAGAAACCGATATTCAAAGACCTTGAGTCACCACAGGTCCTCACAATTAAACAACACTCTCCCCTACTCGATAAAGAGAATATTAGAATAAAAATAGAAAAAAGGAAAACTAAGGTCATACACCTAAATCGCACTAAACTTGCTGGGTTACCGGATGAACCGTTTGAAAACTCAGGTACTCAACCAATAAACCAAGAGTCATCAGGTCAAAACGATCCAAGCGGATTATCGGATCAATTAGGAAAGGGTCACAACATACCAGTAACGAAACAGTTAAAATCCTGCCGACAAATTAACGAAACAACGGGAGATCTTACTAACACCCCCTCAGAAGTAGCTTTAGTGATTAATATGTCAGCAGATTTAAATATGAGCTCAGCCATGTGCAAATCATTCAGGGGAAAATTTGGGGAACTACCCAAATTCGTACCATCTCTCAACGTAGGATCCGTGATAGTTATTAGCACAAGCCATAATAGGCGCATTTTTTATCTGATAACCCAAAAACTACATGATACTAGACCAACTTACAAAGTTCTCAACAAAACTTTAAAAACCCTTTGCGAAAGATGTAATAATTTTGATATAACCCGATTAGCCATGCCTCGAAAAGATTGCGAACCAGGCAGCCTCGACTGGACTAAAGTAAGGAAACTGATAGAAGGAAATTTCACGGAAAAACTCGATATAACCTTTTATGAAAATCGATCGGAACGTACAATAAGTGTAGCAACAATCCATAAAAACTATAATTCCCATCCGGTTATTCAAGTGATAACACTAAAAATTCCTTTTCACGCTTCAATAAGACCCGGGAGCCCAAAAAACGGTAATCAATTGAAGAACGCTAAGAAATATAGAAAAACGGACACCGAGACTGGGACCAAGATTATAAAAACCAGCGGTGTCGTATACAATTGCGAGAAGAACAATAGGATCAAAAACGCGATTAACCAAGGAATATTTATCAATAGCTTCATGAATAAAAACGCAATTCGAAAATTGTTTAAAGAAGTTTGGGGAAAAGTCTATAAAATTTTTAATACTATCGAAACCTTTAATGTTACCTTACTTGGAGTACGAGTCATTTTTTAAGGAAAGCAAATTTCCAACAAAATACACTCGCCCATGGTTATGCGCGCTCTTCATTTAATCCATGCTTGGAACATATTATGGCTTATAAAAGTTATACGGGACTACTTAACGGAAACTAAAGGTAAATCTTAGAATTTTTCTTTTTTCAATTATGTCACATATCTTAGAATATCAGGATTACATAGTAATCATCGAATGCAACCACGATATATGGATTAAATCAAAACCTCAGAGAGAGTACTATGTGCTATAATCCATAGATATAACTAACTCGTAATTACTAATTACATTATTATTTTAAAATATATCACATATTCACTTTATCACCAGATTATTTTATATTTCCATTAATTTCATGTTTATCGATATATTAGACATACAACTTTGTATTAAGAACATTAAATGATCATAATTCAATAAGGAGAATTTTCTCTGAGGAATTTAAAATCTACGTGTATCAACTACCACGACCTGCTATATTTTAAATTGAACATGAAACTATCTATCTCAGAACTGTGGAATTAGCAGTACGTATAATAATTAACAGAATACTATCTTTTTCAGATGAACAACAACGTAACTACCAGTAAAATCCTTAGGGAAGGGACCCCAGAAATATAGATCAATAATTTATAGATCTAATTTTGTGTTATAACCTTTCTCTCGTGCTAACGTTCGTATTCGTAACGATAATTTTTCAGTCTAAATTTCAAATTCTTTATGTATGATAAAACTTTCTTTGCTTAAATCCAATTCTCTATGTATCTTTAACCTTATAAAAACATATAACGATCTAACTTTGAGCCGATCTGATACACTACTTTGCGTTCAATTCAATCACTAGCTCTATTTTTTATTACCAAACTGCCGACTTCAACCAATTGCTAAAATAGATATTCTTTCTTTACGGAAACCTGTGTTTTGCACCCCTATAACCAATATCCGATTCTGCACTAACTTTTCCTTATAAAAACGATTAACAACGAATAACTTAACAAACTTCTAACAAACATTTCAGGAATGCCTGGAAGCATGGATTCGTAACAGGTATTATTTGAAAACAATGACAATAGTGCGCAGGTATTTATTCAAACAAAAACAAACGCGAAAGTAAAATCATCAAATGCGATAAAATACGTCAAGTATCAAAGATATTTCTATAAGAGCCGATATATCTATAGAAAATGCAAAAATCATAACTTTCAAAAATAGTAACGAAGGAAGCGAATGATCGAGCATGGCTCGCCATTCTCAATTAAGGGAGGAGGTGTAACGTCCGAGCGGACGATATACCCTATTCATGCTTTCCACTATACAAAATCACCAGAAATCACTACATTACCGACAGACATGGGAACCTACAGAACTGACATACGATACACGCACGTTTACCGACTTACCCTACATCCAACTAATGCTAAAGATATTAGACAATATACATTCAGGATTCCCCATTTATTTAGGAACGTAAGTTCACTCTGTTGTATCCAATGATGATCCTCTACCACTTATGGTACGAGCAACCATTTCACTACCATAATGCATATTAATTAACTTCATTAATTAAATACGGATAAATACCTTACATTATGAATAACCACTAAAATACCCATCATTGCAACAATGGCTGAATTACCTTCTTAATTGAATTTAACATTACTTATATATACCCCCTTTACTATCCATAATATTATCTTATTATTATTACTATTACAAACCATATTTCTAGGTTTAGAACCCCATCAATCGTTATTACAATATAAATTACACACCTAAGTATATATATAAATAAGTTATATTAAACAACATACGATAATTATGTTGAGATAGTTATACCACACTACTCGATCCAAAACACACACACATACATATACACATACACATACTCTGACAACCTGGCAACAGGGCCCCAAAAACCACACCCTAGAACCCAACACTACACATCCTCAACCACGCTACACTACCAATTTCCACTTAACCATTACCTGATCTCGTACGCACACACACACACACATATATTACATATACCTATTTTTATATTCATATTAACCATAATATTAATCATACACAAGATGACCACATTTTACTACATCGTCAAATACGTATATATTCAAGCTTACGCTTTAATTCGCGTTATATGAAATGAACAAATATAAAGACACATTATAATCACATATCCAGTTGATATGCGGTTGCTATATTATATATCATACCTTTAAATTACCTTATCTTAATACCATATTTTTACCCACTATGATATTATCAATTCATATGTTCATTACTACTACCAATTTATATTATACTATTAATTCATACATTCGTCTACCAAATTACTATTACGAATTTATATTATACTATTAATTCATACATTCATCTACCAAATTACTATTACGAATTTATATTATACTATTAATTCATACATTCGTCTACCAAATTACTATTACGAATTTATATTATACTATTAATTCATATTCTTATCTACCAAAATTACTATTACCAAATTATATTATATTTTGATATTACTCTTTTACTCTTAACGCAAAACTTACTAATAACACGATACCACCCAATATTATACCATGGCTCCCCGTGCAACACCGCATCGAGAACCCACGGTCTGACTCTCTTCCCCTTTTTACCCCATACCACTTGGAAAGACCAGGAGGCATATACCACCCAACGGAGACAAAGACGAACCCCTAAGAAGTCACTGAGAGGAAAGAGAAAAGGAACTCACATGGTCACCAAAAGCCTAAAAAGGAAAAAGAGTCAAGTGACCACTACGACCAAAAGGGAAAACAAGAAATCTCTCGGAAGACAGATAGAGACGAAACTAGGTTTCAACTGAAATAGGAAGAAGAAAGGAAAACCATAACTGTCAAAACGAGGATAATTTATCGGGAGCCATCTTGTCGGGGAGCGCCTCAAGGAGAGGTTCCACCCCTCTAAAAATATGTCATAATATTAAGAAATAGCGCTAAGGAAAGATTTATAAAATAACCACTGTAACCTATGTAAAAATAAGCTTCACTGAAAAACTCTCGAGTCATAAAACAGTCAAATAGCGTGAACACGTGCGAACCTAAAAGAATGAGTGGATGCAACCCCAGGTACAGGACATCATGCAAAGCCCAAGAAACCCTTACGACCACGGAAAACATACTACCCGTAAGGACAAACAAACAACGAGAGGAAACGACGTACCGAATGCCAAAAACCCCAGCCTTTTATTATTTAATCCAGACACATGCAACTACGCTGGGAAAGTCAAAAACCAAGGAGAAACGCAAAGCCACACGGACACCACACCGTAAGGTAGAAGTCGGGCGCGGTCCACAACCACCACCATAACTACGAAGCCCAGAATTTCGAGGAATTCACGGATAGACCACACTACCAGAAGAAGGGCGCGGTCCACAACCACCACCATAACTACGAAGCCCAGAATTTCGAGGAATTCACGGATAGACCACACTACCAGAAGAAGGGCGCGGTCCACAACCACCACCATAACTACGAGGCCCAGAATTCCAAGAAATCCACAGACACACCATACAACCAAACGAAGGGCGCGGTCCACCCTCACCCACACGAACATATACGCTACGCAGCCTCTTTGGGCCCTGGACCAATCCTAGACGAACAACGGACATCACGTGATGGGATAAACCAACCAACGAAGAGCGTACCCCACGACCTAAACGGACCCCCGTACCCCGAATCTTCGTATATAACACCCTCGACTCACCAGGAGTCAGCAGCGTGAGCAGCGTTCCCTCGGATCACTCGGATCACTCCGCTCGCTCATCATCCACTTCGCATAAACCTAGAAGAGCATCTTAGACAATCACTTCAAACTTAAATTCACAATTATTAAAATCTACATTACGCTCATCAATATCATAAAGGCTCGCTTCTCATTAACCATTTCTACGCGTCGACGACACATCCTAAAAGAACAAGTTTAAACATATACTTCGCAACGCAATTTCCACTCACACGCATTTGTTTTATTCAAGTCAAAATTCGACTTAGTTCAAATCGCCTCTTTTTATTATTTCTTAAACCTTAATTATTCAGTGAAGGTTATTTATTTGCAAATTCACCATTTTACTAATTAACTAATAATCAAACCAATAAATACTACTCTTACTTCAATTTATCGATAATTTATTTAAAACCACCTGCTGCATCTTTCCGTCGACGAAGATCATCAGACACGTCAACGAAGATCATCAGATCCGACAACGAAGTTAGAAACCCAGCGTAAGGTAAGAGTAAATCACGCAAACTATTTAAATAATCCTTTCTCCTAATATCGACATACCCTATTAAGATACATGCGAAAATCACGATAATCAGAGCCAGATAGACGAAAGACATAATAAGTAGACGACATAACTTCCCCGAGTTTATTACTAGATTAATCCGGTCCATTGTATTTTAATACTTAATCGGTAATTGGTGACCCACAACTATCGAGTGACCGTCTGAGTCGTTCCCGCGATAAAATCCTGCAGCTAGCCTCCAGATTTGCCCGCGAACGCCGCTCCGACGTCACACTACCATCAACTAAAATCAAATAATAATATGAATAATTTACTATAACTGTATAATTATTTATTGTATATATGGATAGAATATTAATTCAAGTTAATTAAATATGACTTTTTTAATTATTTAATGCGATATTTTATTATTTTTTCATTTATTTAACTCGAAATTATTGATATACAGGATGTAACACCTGAAGTATCGAAAATGGGAGGGACTTATTTGACGCGAAGTCACGCCCCATCGACCAATCAACAAAGAGAAAAGAACCGTTTTCGTCACCGTCGGAGATGTAAATAAATACCTAACAGCCTGATTCGAGTTGTTGTTGATATTTCTTACCTACAACAAGAAATTGTATTCGAGTCGTTGTTGATATTTTTTCACTACACCAAGAAATTGTATTTTCTATTTTTCGCAAGAATTTCGGTCTACGAAATTCTTTTTTTTGTTGATTGGTTTGATGGGGCGTGGCTTCGCGTCAACTAAGTCCCTCCTATTCTCGATACTTGAGGTGATACACCCTGTATATATGATGAAAATTTGTTATAGTAGATTAAAATGAAATTCTTATATGTTTTTATGATTAGGTGTAATGAAATAAAATACTCAATATTGATAAATTTTTCGTCTTGTCTATTTATTATTCATTGTATATGTATATCACATAGAAATTATAAATGTGATATACATTATCATTATTAAAAATATATGTATAGTGTACGTATTGTATATAGGTATATAAAAGTCATCTGTATAAATTAAAGTAACATTCAAATTGCGAGTATACAATTTGTCTGGAGGTATATTATGATGTTTTATCGTTTCAGATATTTCAATAATATAATAGATTTCAACAATAAATATAAATATAACTTAAAAAATAAGTTCAACAAATTAATTACGCTTCAATAACAATCGATATACCTATTCTATAATCTATTAGTAAACTTTCACCCGTATGTGAGACTTTCAGTAATATCAGAAGTATATTTATGATTGAAAATAGATTAACATACTCAGGTGTATGGGGTATATATTACCACGTCACTACAATACGACGCTGGATATTCCCCAAAATGTATTATCTATACATAATATACATGGGTATACAATCTTAAGTATCATTAGCTGCGCATAATGAAAAACTAGAACCATACATATGGATATAAATCCTTAGTCAGATTAGACTCCTACTGTGTACATACAATATAATTTCGAAAAACGATATGTATTATAAATGGATATCACTGAATCATTATATATCGTATAAATAAAAGCTGTTTTAAGTACCCAAAAAATTCTTAAATAAATGCATGTATAGTACGCAATGGCAGTGGTGTTTTTCACAGACAATTAGGAAGCCTTAATTATTCAGTATAGTCCATTTATATAAATCACTATATAGATTTAGTATTTATAAATTAATTAAATCAAGAATTCTATTTCCTATTTTCTAGTATATTCTTCTAATGGCAATATATTGCATCAACGATATAATATTTATTATTCTTACTACTCTGCTAAGAATTTTAGAGCCAAATTTCCTCATGTTGAATGTGCAGATAGTCGATTTTTGCTAACTGGACTACCATGAACTTCTAAATCGAATTCTGAGTTTGATAACGAACTCTGTAAGACTCTATTCAATCTTTTAGTAATCTCATTATTAGGTATGTCTTCCTGAGAATGGTTTTCTTCATTTCTACACGGCAGGCAAGCGCGCAGTGCCTCTTGTTGAATTATTATTTCATTCGTGATGTATATTTCACGACGAATTTGATTACGCAATTTTTGTGTCATGTTCGGAATACACCAACGCATCAGGATCATTACAACGGCTACTACGTTCTGGAAAAAAAAAAACACAAAAGATGTTCAAATTCATATTAAATTGAATAAAATAGATTCAATCCAATCTTTGATAAGATAATTTATCATCGAGAGAGAGAGAGAGTATGATTTCTTAAAACTCTATTTTAAAACTAACAAACTTTGGTATAATCAATCAATGCGATTAGCACCTACCTCAAATACTACAACAAAAGCTAATCTTGCGGCAAGAACGTGCCAATACATGGTGCTGTATTCATATCTTTTTGAGGATGATGGTGGCTCTCTGTAATCAGGATATCGACAAATAGCTGGTATATTAGTTGTATTGTCTTTAACTTCAAGTTCGCTAGTATTAAAAACGGATAACGAGTGTTCTAAGAATCCTATCAATGAGCGATTTTCAGAAACAGTCATCATGTAGACCAGGCGTGGAATAAAGTTTGAAGTAAAAGCTATGATGAAACCCTGAAACAAAATATTCAATTAAATATTGCCTCTTTTAATTAGTCTGAGAGAAAAAAGAACTCTGGAGTTTTAATAGTTTATACACTCACGTTAGTCATGATGGATAATTTTGAAACAGAATCAAGAATTCTGTACCAAACGCCGATATCTTTTACCCGATAACTGACCGGTCTTCGATACATAATTATTAACTTTTTAGCATCTAATCGCATTTCAAGTATATTGTTTAGCAGCGCGAAGAATGGCGCGAGAGGAAACGCTGCGACGAATATAGTTACGAATCCATACTGCAATACTGTTCAATAAATGCATAAATTCAAAAGTGTTTTTTTTTTTAATTTTTTTGCTGGTATTGTAAGCTGGTAGATACATTGTACAGATTTTTTTTAAATTTTCTAACGCACCCATTTCTAAATATTCAGGAAACAGACTTCTAGGACCCCATTGTACTAGTTTGTAATCCCTGACCCACTGAAGAAACATTCTCGACGATGATTTTCGCTTATTTCTATCCTTTTCTGAGCCTGCGTGAACTTTCAGTGTATTCAACCATTTGTAAAACAGTGGAAAAAGCATTTCCAAAACTGTATTCATCGCCTGTTTACCGACCATGATAATACTCAATTGTATGCATAGTTCCATCAGGCATCCTCCAGGCCCACATTCTTCTTGACGATAAGAAAAGAAACGATTATACCTTCCTGGATAGCCGAGAAATTTGCCTTTAAAAAAGGCTATATAAAATATGGAAGCGTAATAGTTTACAAACTGTAATAAATATATTTTCAAAGTCAAACTGTCGTCGAATTCTGTCTCCGTTCGGAGTAGTTCGATCTGTTTAAAACCGAAAAAAAAAAAAAATTAAACAATTAGGTCTGATTTTTACTCAAATATTTAATCATTCTAATCCGTTACAAATTACCTCCGTTAAATACTCCGCCAGCCAACCGTATATCCAGTTGAATACAAGAATACAGCACAAATTAATACATGCAGCGGTTGCCGTAGTAAATAGTATGGCATAACTTGTTAGCCAATTAGCTGTTAATACCGACATTCTGTATAATACAACAGCCAGAACCGTTGCCATTGCTACAGCTATCTGTGAAAAATTATAACTCCATGTATTTCATTCGAAAAACAACATAAAGCATTCGAAATACTTGAAAAAGATTTTTTTCGATTATTATCCTACCAATAATATGACGACTGAAAAGCTCAGAAGAATTGCTGGCAATTTGATTTTCCAGAATGAAACGGACGGTTCAATTGTAGGAAGCTTCGCCCCGTCCGAGTAGTTTTCACCTCCTATCAGAAAACAAGTTTTTGAATTCTGTGCTGATAAGTGTATGATGCCCGCTCTCCCCCCCCCCTCCCTGCTATGGTCCGAGACCAAATTTATCACACACTGTCCAGGGTCCAGTTAGTCAGTACGCAGCATCGATGCGTACGTGTTGTTATCCTAATACCTTCCCCTTCCCATACACAACAATGAGCAAGCCATGTGGCTGGATTGAGTTTGAGTATTTTTACTCTCCAGCCTTATCATGAATTATAGATAATAATACCGACTTTTTTAGTTCTATGAGATTACCCGGAATAAACACAGATAGTAAATAGCTGCAGTAAAGTTATGTAGTGCAAGAATTTTGTCTGTAGTCCGAGTAGTGTTTAGTGCTAAATAATATGGATAAAAAGATTGCGAGAGTGAGAATATCGAGAATTCATCAGTGTCTTAATATACCAGTGGTAAAAATATGAAATACTGGGTCAGATATACCCAAGTTTGTGTGATACCTGTGTCTACATTTCTAGGCTTTTTCTTCATACGAGAAAGACGAGCTAAATATTGAGGTCTAGGATGCTCCTCTTGAGCATCTAGACCGGTGAGATCCCAACGATGAGTTATTTCAGCTGAATATCGTTTCCAAAGTTCTAGGAATAATGTGGCTGAAAGAAAGTGAGAACATAATGAATCTACAAATTTGATTGTGATCACAATGGTCTATGAATGAAATGCAGTTCTATAAATGAAATAAAAACAATAATGATAATGATCTAATACACTCACCCCAGAAAGACATAAATATAGCAAAAAAAACTGTGGACGGATTGTCGGATAGATATGTAATTCTTGAATGAAGACATGTTTCGTTAAGGTTCCAGTATTTGCAATGTCGATCGCACAGAGGACACATTTGAATAGTCATATTACTGCGACAAACATCTTCGCTAGGTCGGTTTGAATACAAAGTTAAACAACTATAGATAAAGCAAAGAAGACCGACTATACTAGGTGGGATTAACATATGAGTGTAAAAACCTAGCCAGGCAAAATAAAGCCCTATTTTTACACCAAAGTATTCTTTGACGTAATCCAAAGGCTGATAATGAAGACATTTCCTCACACTCGCCCATTCTGTGTATAACAGATATCGCATACAATCCGGAGTCTTGAGATCACCCTGGGAAACAAAGCGTAGAAATTATATAAGCGAAGAGATTCTTTTTTTTTTTTTTCTTCTATCAGTCTTAATCTACAATTTATTGTAGAAATTCTATGATCGAGTTCAACATATTTCTTCACACATAGGTGTTAAATATTTCCGATATTTGACTACCTGTGAATAATAGCAGGTACCAAAAACAATCAATGGCATTATGGTAACTATGGGGTGTACACCTGTTTGTTCTTTGAAATTCTTTGGAATATATTGTATTAATACTAACAGGTGACCATATTAGCAGGTGCGCCATATGCCTATTGTTAAGAAAATACCTGCTACTTATAACACCTCTGAACTGAATATGAAACAATACTAGGCTTAAATTAAGCCTGTATTGAATAGTGATATAGAATATGGAGAACAGGTGGTTGTTCTATATTGTTCATAGGTCTGTTTGAAGATATGTAAGCTGATTTTTTTTTTTTTTTTTTTTTAATAATACTAAATTTGAAATCAAATTAATAAAAATGTTACCAAATATCACACTCACATCGTGTAATGGATATGTGGCTACGTATGCCTTTTCTGAAATTAATCTTTCTATACCGAATGCAAAATCGTCCTCTTCATCCTCGGTAAATCTCGTTCTATCTAATATGAATTGAACGATTCTTGAATGAGTTGCCGAACTGAAAAATTCTGGTGTATCTAAATCGAATAGGTATTCTTTGTCTCTGCTGTAAACAGCGGTCAAACGATGTTTCATAGTTGGAAATAAACTTGTGTTTACATAAAATCTGCTCAATATACGTCGAAAGAAGGAATTCACTTCTTTTACAATGATGTTACTAGAACTTTGGGATATTTGACATCCGGAAACCACCTTCATTGGCATTCTTAACTTCAATAATTCTGAATAACGTCGTAAAACTTCTAGAGGTGTGTGGATCTTAATAAAACACAATCCATTGGGCTCAGGCCGTTCATATTCAAGCTCAAGCCCTTCGAGTGTTAAGTTTTTCTCAAATATCTGCAATCAATAAATCTTGAGTCATATGTTGTGTAGCAAATCTTGATTCCAATCAAAATATGGGATAATTTTTGGTCTAATGTAAGTTTTGAAAAATTTGAATAAACGTACCCTCCTCAATTCCGAACTCTCGTAACTGATAGCTTGTGTATCATGTTCATCCCATACGAGTACAAAGTCAATGGAACGTAATTCATCGCGAAAATATAAGCTCGATGCTAAGTTGTAGTGAGAAGTCTGCGAAAAATGAATTATCTCTAAAATAATTACCTTCTAAAAGAATTATTTACACAACAATCAAATAAATAATTATCAACAATTGAACATCTGGTTAGATCACATTAGCTTACAATATTCATATTAAAGTAGAAGAAAATCAAAACTTCTGCACAACATTTTACTTTATTAAAGAAACACTAATTGCTATCTGAAAATCTTATCTATTCTCTCTCTAACGCATCGTATCATCAAACAGAGAAACCAAAAATGTTTAAATGTTATAATCATAATCGATTACTCTCAGTGAACTGAGTCAACAGATAACTGATAACGGTGATTTGTTATCTTAATTTTGATGGAAAGTAAATACACAGATGTTATTCTGTTGCAATTATTATAGAGTCAGATTCTTATTGCGCATTAAGAACTCAGATATTCTTATACTGATTATTACCGATCTAATTCTTCGGCCTTCTTCATCTTCTCTAAGTTCTTCGTTATCTCCATTAAATATTCTATTCGGCATGGTTCTGTGATAAACTGAATCGCCGCTGTACGCTGAGTGAATGGTTTTAGTCGATGCCGCGCTCGCTAGACTGTTCATACTGATAGCGCTCTGATATATTGTGCCAGGAACGCTTTGGTATAAACTAAGCTGTGAATTGCGGCTCAGATTTGTTTGCGTCGATCTGTATATACTGGGTTGTGAATTGCTGCGATTTCTGCGTTGTGTTAACGCCGCATCCTCGTCTTCTTCTTCCATGTTTAATTTCAATAATCAAACTTCACAGCTTCTAACTTAATATTTATAAAAAATAAAAGAAAAATAACTTAAAATGCATGCCGCTTGTATACTAAATGTATTTATAAAAAATATTTTTGTTACGTAACATAAAATCACATCGATAAAAAATATAATTTACTGTTATAATTTATTTATATATATATATTTTTTTTTTTTCGTTTATTTAATAGTACACGTAAATCTCAGGGCTAAAAATTATAATCTATTATAGATGATCATATTGTGTCTATTGTTATCTTAAAAGTAAGATAAATGAATTTCTATCAAACTATGATAGTCTTATCAGAGGCAGCATCCTCTAACCACAGAACTAGCTGATATAGGCAATTATAGTAAGAATATAATTCGTTTAGCGAGTGCGAGTTATGACCTGAATTCAATTTAACGTGATACACTTTGTATTGAGCTAATAAAAAATAAAATAAAAACGGGAAATATAATAATACAGAAGAATTAAAGTAGGGGTGGTAATTGTTACCTGAACTATACCTAGTATCGGGTTTCGGTATGATAAGACGCGAGATAACGTTTCCTTGGAAACGATAAGGACCGGTTAAATGTTAGTATACAGCATCTCGCAGTCTATAATGCGGTCTTAAATGTTTCGTTGACTTATTAGTCACTGTCAAATTGGTAGAATCATGTCATGTTATATGTTACAATGCATGTACAGTTAGTCATGTATAGGATGCTGTAAAAAGTATTCTGTTAATCGTGGATGGCGCTTTCAGCGAGCGATTGATTAATTTGCGCACGCGCAAAAATATGTCGTCTGCTACAAATAAGCGCGGACGTATTTGAAGCAGAAGAAATTACGACATAAAAATGAATCGTGAATCATAAGGTTAATTTATTCAATTCAAGATAATTTTATTCAGGATATAATACATATTATAACATATAAATGCGTAACATTTATTGAAGTGTCTTCAGTCTTGGAGCTAGGAAAAACGGGAAATCGTAATATTTAACTGTTTTTTTTTTTTTTACGAAATGCATATAGTTGTATTTTATCTCCGCGGGACAGTTATAGTGAAACGTTAATATTTTCTGAAGTCAGGAAATCTCATAGTAAAACCTGACATTCGTTTTCATTTTTTTCACTGTTTTAATAAAAATGTCTACGATGATTAATTTCCGAGTCATTGAATATTCCGCGTATTCAGTGAAAAGTATAAAATGTCAAAGGTTAATTTATGCAAACACCTTTAACCTAAAAACTATATCATTACATAGGTGCATTAATTTATGTATCAATTATAGCTAACATATAAGCGTTAACTACAATTACTTATCACGCACGTAAGGCAAATTATCTCGTGTATAGTTTCATGAGTAGATAGATTCGTATATTCACAAGGAATAATTAATCGTTATTTATTATCATAAAGCGATATGGGTATATCAATTCCGGACGTAGTGCAGTACTATATATCAATTAGCTACACCGCAATTAAAAATAAATACCATATATATATTATAAAAGTTTGCAAGAATGTAGAGGTAGCTCGAATGAAATACTCAAACCCCTTTCACCCCCGTTCTTAGTTTCTTTCGTGGAGGTGTTATGTATCTCTATGCACACACACATATCTATAATATACTGTACGGATATTGTAGGTAAACGTGTGTTGAGCGCACGCGCGCGTCAGTTCTGTTGGTAAGGGCCGGAATGGGGGCGGTAAAGGGTGAGCAGGTGTGCCTGACATTTACCTTGAAAACCCTTAGGCGACGCCATAAAAATTCATTGTATGTCTCGTATAGGTACATCACCCGTCATTTTATAATATACTAGTTATATCAATTCGTAATATGTATGTATGACTTAAAATAAAAACGGAATGCATATTATATATTATATGATTTATTCTTTGAATACAATTATTACATATATTTTGTGGTTTGTGGTTATGAAATATACATATTCATTCATTCGTAATATAATAGTATTCAATTGTAGTAAATGAATACTATCAATACAGATACGCATGAGTAGA
The DNA here is from genome assembly GCA_943736025.1 of Tenthredo mesomela. Lineage (NCBI taxonomy): Eukaryota > Metazoa > Arthropoda > Insecta > Hymenoptera > Tenthredinidae > Tenthredo > Tenthredo mesomela. The sequence goes on along the minus strand of OX031016.1, from coordinate 9,617,200 downwards.
GCTGCAGTTTCTGTATAGTAAAATTTAAATAAAAGGACAATTAGCAGCTGTTCTGGTTTATGACACCTAAGGAAATATTTGAATATAAGGCGTTACTACTAAGGCTTTCCTAGAAGCTAAAATAATTAGATTAGATTTTATAGAAGCGGTTAGAAGGTAATATATTTTAAAGTAAGGCTCAAGAAATAATCTAGGAAATACAATAGGTCCTGGATTTTCATCGTGATAAAACTTTTATTATTTACTCAAACATTTTTACTTATATAGCATACCCTTATTTATACTATTACTATTATAAAATTGTTTCGAATAACTGAAAGAAAATTATATTTTTGCTATACGAAAATTAAAAAAATTATACATATAATAAAAAGATTATAATATATACCATGTACGGTCTTGAATTTGTGCATAACTGCAGTATATCTATTCTAATTCCTTCAGACCGTAGGAAATTTAGGATAAGGTAGTATTTCTGCGCATAAAAGAAATTTTCTTTGGAAATTAACAAAATATCAGATATACTGCAGCAGTCTATGAGAAACAATTATTAGATATAATACTACGAAAAATACGTATGTCCATCTCTTTTCTCCGGACTGTTTTCTCTTCTCTCGCCACGATCGGAGCATGCAACGAAAGTATACTATGCTCCGCCCACTTCAATTCCCCCTCGTCGTTCGGACGGAGGGGTAATCTTACGCACGCTACAGGTTGTAGCGGCAGCGTGGCTGCACGGCTGCAGCTGTCCCGACAAAAATTCTTTTATTGCCTGAAGCTCATGACCACTCATGACAAAAAGGAAGATCTTCCTATTCTAGATTTTTCGTTTTTTGAACAGCGGCGACTTCAATTTTAGGAAAAATATTATTGAGAGGAATGAAATATTTTCAGCATCGGAATCTCTTACATCATTATTACTTTTTTTTTTATTTATTTTTTTTTTATTAAATATGAACAGCTTTACGACGCGCAAATGCATATTTTATATTACATTCCCGAATACGTATGGTGAGTTCATAGCCGAGGATGTACATAATCATTTCTATGATTCATTCAATCTGCAGAATGGTAAAAAATTATTCGCCTCTTGAATTATGATCGGAATAATTGCGATTTAAAAAATATGCCTGAAGTGAATATAAAGGTATAGGTACATGTATGGATAAGCATAAGTATAATAATACTACAACGATGAATATAACATTGTATTCTTTTTTTTCACACGTTATAAATGTTCATGAGATGAGATAAGAAAAAAAATGAACACGATAGGATAACGTAATCGCTTTATTAATTAGAATACAGTGTAGAAAAACTTGATCATTCTCAGTCATAATCCCTCTAGCTTTTGATTTCCGAATGAATTATGATTTTTCATTAATGTCAGTCAGTCAGAAAGAAAGAAAGATCACGCGGATCTTTGTTAGAGACAAAATGCCCAAAACCTTAGTCCCCCAAAAAATAAAGGACACAGATGACGCCACGATCCGCATCATGGTTCGAAGTAGGGAACCAATAGTGTAGCTTGTTACATTATGGTTTTCGGCTAGCGTATTGTAAGGTAGATTCTGATTGGTCATAAGCGTCCTCCCCATGATGCACCGTGCCACCCGCCATAACGACATAGCGTGGTGCGAGTAATTGCATTTGAATGAACGTGAGGGACTTGAAATAAAGGAAACTTGTTAATTATCTTCAATTTTGCGTGAAGTTATCGAGGTCTGGGTGGTCAAATATTGTTACTTGGTGTCTAATGGTGACAATTTGAAACAATGGAGATTGCTCAAAAGCTGAATTTCGACGCTTGCGACATCGAGGACGAAGAGCTGAACATCAGCTGTCGTACAAACAGTTCAGGATGTGATGTTGACGATGTATTAAATTCATCAGCCGAAGATTTTGAATGCTCGCCTTTTCATCAACCAAGAAAATTGTCATTTAGTGCTGCGATGGATTGCAGCGATAACGAATCAAGGCACAAAACACCGACACTCACGGTTACAGGTTAGACGCTCATTTCATATCATAATATTTAAAACCTTTAACTAAATTCATTAATAATTTTATAGCAACAATTGCAATTGCATCTAAAACGATAAAAAAAAGTAAATAAATAACAATAACTATTAAAACGATAACAATTTAATGAATACAAATCATATAAATCGTATAACACGAACTTTAAAATACACAACAGGTTAATTGACGCACGTATACAACTCGTCAATTTTTAAATACTTCACTGAATGAATGAAAGTATTCACATTTATAAATATTAGCATTAGCCATCTAAACTAAGCAAATAAATTACATTTTATATATTTTACATTCATTTATTCAATCTTTTTTAATCAAAGAACGTCGATGATTAACAAAATCTTTGAAAACGTTTTGTATGAATTTATTGTCGAAATAATTGTTGGACCGATCGATTCATACCTATAGGATATTAAATTTTCTCTTGAATATGAAGTAAATTTCGAGTAAATTTTTGATTTACAGCAAAATATTCATTGTTTAAGTAATAGACGAGCTGCGTAATCGACTAACTAGTAAATGTTTTGAATTTGGTGTAAAAGAATTGATGAGAAAATTGTTGAGCCAACTTTTGTACAACCATATCAAAGCACGATGACAAAAAGAATGTTTAGAAATAATAATATACGTTCGAAATTTTTCTCTGACCGAACAGAGATTAAAGTTTTTTAATATAAGTACAATAATTAGGGTATCGAAGATCAAAATTACCGACAATTGTTTCGTACCTTTATTTTTATACGCAATATTTATAAGCCTTAAACATAAATAGAAATAAAATTATGCAGACTTAGGAATATAATTTTTATGGGTTTATGTCTTCATTTTTCTGTTTCTTTAATTTTTTTTTTTTTTTTTTTATATCATTTTGTGGATAAAAATAATTACATAATGTTATCCATGTATGTATAATAACGATGTATTTCTTATGAAGATTAAAAAAAAAAAAAAAAAAAAAATTGAATTACTTTTAATACAAAATACTAGATACTTAATTCCTAGTTGAATAATAATATAATACAGACAAAGATGTACTGCCGATGAATGAAGATAAACGATTTTCTTTATCTAAGTTAATCATTTGGCAATGTGAATCTAGATTAACGCTATAATTTGTACAAAAAAAAAAACATTTCAGAGTAACAAAGATTTCGAATAAAGTAATAAGGAACCAAAAAAACAATCCTGCGTAATTCTTTGCTCCTGGCAAAACTGAAAACTACAATCCTCAGATACTATGTATCTGATATACTATGTCTGTAATATATTATGGGCATATTATTAAAATATCGTCTTACACTATGATGGTATTTCTGATAGTTTGAAGATCTTTTTAATTATTCTATGATTTGAGTTTCTAGGATTTTTGTCTCCATCTAAATACATAGTATTCATGATAAAATTAGATGATGTGTAATTTATTCTGAAATAATTTAGGTCCTACCGGGATAAAGATTCCTCCTCGTGAAGGAGGACCTCCGTCGAGGATGACGCTGGCTGGCAGTCCTCCTTACAAACGTGTTCGTGCGCTTCGATTATTCGATTCGCCTGCTACTCCAAAAACTTTAGTAGAAAAAAGCATCACGCATACTCCATTGCCGTCGAGATGCTCGAGGCTATTTCATCTGGAAAAACCCCGAGCAGTAGCTTCTTGTTATCCATTAAAATCCGACAAACCTACAGCTAATGTTAATCCTTTTACACCTAACGGAATGTTACTCACTGCCAGAAAGAGAACTAGATCAAAACGTAGCCTTAATGGGTTAGTATTCAACAATTACGTATCTATAAAAAAAAAAAAAAAAAAAAAAAAAATTAAAAAAAAAAATGAGACGATATGAGAAAGAGGAAAAGAAATTTAATCTGAAATCAAAAAAAAAAAAAAAAAAAAAAAAAAAAAATGAGATACTAATTGTTTACATGTAAATTTATGTCTTTCAAAACAGTTCTCCCGACATCCGAATCCCTAAGTTTGATCTCGTTGATTCTGAAGATTCTGACAACGAGGTAGAACAGCCTACGAAGCGCGTGGCTCTTCATGAATCAAACATCTCTAGATACCATCAAGAATTTCATGAATTAGAATTAATTGGCGTTGGTGAATTTGGCTCTGTTTACAAATGCATTAACAGATTAGATGGCTGTATTTACGCGGTAAAAAAGAGCATTAAACCTGTAGCTGGTAGTGTGAATGAAAAAAATGCCCTGAACGAAGTATACGCACATGCAGTACTGGGCAAACACCAACATGTAGTTCGTTACTATTCTGCATGGGCTGAAGATAATCATATGATTATACAAAACGAGTATTGTAACGGCGGGAGTTTGGCCGATGTTATTTCAAACCTTCCAGCTGATAAGAGGCATTTATCAGAAGCCGAAATGCGACAATTATTATTACACGTTGCTGAGGGTCTAAGATACATACATTCCATGCAATTAGTACACATGGATATTAAACCTGGCAACATATTTATATCTAAAGAAAAAAGGTTGCACGCAGTTAACTATGATTCTGCGGATGATGGATTTGACGAAGAGGAGACTGTAGAGGAAGAAATAACTTATAAAATTGGCGATCTAGGACACGTTACATCCATTAGTAACCCGCAAGTTGAAGAAGGAGATTGTAGATATTTACCAGCTGAAATCTTACACGAAGATTTCATGCATTTACCTAAGGCCGACATTTTCGCATTAGGATTAACAGTTTATGAGGCTGGAGGCGGGGGCACTTTACCTAAGAATGGACCCGAATGGCACGAAATTAGAAATGGAAACTTGAAGGAACTACCACATTATAGCAGAGACCTGAATGAACTGCTGAAGGTAATGATTGAATGATGATTTGAATTTAAAGTAAATGAAACTTATTCAGGTTTAATTGTAAAAAGTATGTATTCTTCAAGTTTTTTTTTGTATATTTCCAATATACTTATTCATTTTACAGCTTATGATTCATCCAAATCCTGAAATGAGACCATCGGCGGTGTCTCTTATTCAACATAGAGTATTATGCCCGTTTGGTAATAAAACTAAGGCTCAACTTCGGCGTGAACTTAATGCTGAGAAGCTTAAGAACGAAATTTTATTAAAGCAACTTCAAGAAGCTGCCAAATGCCTCAAGACCATTGCACCTAACATGGGAGCTATTAATATTTCTGCAAATTCTGGGGGATACAGACTGAGGCCTACAACGACTAGAACCTCCTCAAGGGCAATTGGCAAAAAGGTTAATCGTAGTAATAGTACGACGAATTTTTGATAACCATTCATTCAAAAATCAAAAGTCAATGCTTAAGCTTAAAGCAAGCATGGCATCAAAAAACGGTGCCTCGATATTGTGATATCCAAGTAATCTTAGTAAGTAAGTAAGTAAGTAATAATGAAATGAACTTTTTAAACAAAAAAAAAAAAAAAAACTAAATAATTAGTATGCAGAGTTGAAATCTTATGTGCCACTAACTAAGGACGTATAAAATGCTTGTAAAAAAAAAAAATTAATCAGTTCAATG